>JAJMIA010000046.1:0-86742 GCA_030583345.1 Schwanniomyces pseudopolymorphus | reverse complement strand
TTACTAAACATAACACAAATGTGACAATGAAACAACATCCTGCAAAGATTTGTGTATGCAAAAATGGTTTACTAGCATTCTTGTCTTCAACAGCCAATGCTATAACTTCTGCCACTAAACAAAAGAATGAAACAAATATATTAAGACCAGACCAAACGGCAGGCAAATCGTGAATATGATCACTGATAATATCAGATGCCAATGTTTGCGCAAATGTACTAGCCATTCCAATTAAAAACCCTA
The DNA here is from genome assembly GCA_030583345.1 of Schwanniomyces pseudopolymorphus. Taxonomy (NCBI): domain Eukaryota; kingdom Fungi; phylum Ascomycota; class Pichiomycetes; order Serinales; family Debaryomycetaceae; genus Schwanniomyces; species Schwanniomyces pseudopolymorphus. The sequence goes on along the minus strand of JAJMIA010000046.1, from coordinate 86,499 downwards.
AAAATAAAGAGAATGGAGCTAGGGCCAGGAACGTTGTAGCAGTAATCCACCATACAAAGAGAAAAATTGATATCAATAAATTTACAGTTGCAACCATATTGAAACGCCCAAAACGATCAGCAATTAGACCCATTCCTGGTCTTCCGAAAGTTTGCCCAACATTTAAAAGTGCTGTTAAAACTGAACCTTGATGCGATGAAAGACCAACCAGTGATGCATACGATGAAATAGAGAAAAGCATCAATGTATATCCCATCATGGCAAGACCAAACCAAAAAGCAAGTATTATAAGTGTATAGTTGTTGAAAACTTTAATATTTATAACTGATCTTACATTTTTTGTAATGTACTTTTTCTTTAATGTTTCCGAATAAGGTAATGGCTTGTAATTTCTAGGTTTCAACAATGATACTGCCACTAAGCCAGCGGCCAATGTAACCAAACCTACCATTCTCAATGCCCATATTTGATCCCCAGTTACCTTGATAAGTTGATTAATACTTAATGAAAAGACAACACCACCAATACCTACACCACTAACTGCAATTCCCATGGCAGTACCTTTTTTTAACATCAAACCAACTAGCAACGACTAATGTTGCAGGAATATATATAAAAGAGAAAGAAAGACCGACTAGAAAACCTTGAGTGGCATATAATGTAGAAATATTGGTAGCTACAGATGCTACCATATATCCAACAGTTTGAATTGCAAGGCCACAAAAACCCACAACCCGAAATCCAAACACATTGCATAGAATTACACTGACAGGTGCAAGAAATTGTGCCAAAAAAGTAACAATACCACCGATCAATGCATAATCATATTCTGTTGCACCTTCAAAGACGTCATTATCTAAATAATAGCTTAAAAACACACCGTAACCACTATTAGCACCCCAAGTGGCAAAAATGGCGCTTGTTGCAGCCACGGCTATAACCCACGCATAACCTTTATCTGGTGGGAATTTAGCATCAAGATTTTCATATTCATTTTCCTCTCCATCATCTGCAATATCGTTACTTTCCATAGTGTCTTTATTGAAGCTTCTATTGTATTGACAACATGTTCTTGAGAACTCTTTCATCAATATTTCATTAGAATCATAGGTAGACTTTGCTTCATTTCCTTCAGTTTCTTGCTGAATATCATCTCTAATACCTGAAATAATACGTGAAATATCGGTGGTATTTGATTTAATTTTCAGTAGATAATTTTCATGATAAAGTTGCTTGCCTGAATCATATATACTCAGAGGTTTGAATTCTTTCTTTGATGTGCTACTACTTAAGTCTGAATGTAGTGACTGTAAAAACAGATGCCTATCATTAGCCTGATTATTCATTGTCATTTCGGCATTTAATGGTAGGATAGTCCATCAATAAGACTCTTAAGTATCTAGTTGGATATTTGATGGGTGAGAAAGTTACATAAAGACAATGTTAAACGGATAAATTATCCGCTATAACCACGGGTAATACGAAGATGCTTATTAATTATTTAATGCATCACAATTAAGTTTGACATGAGTAATTCAAACCTAATTATCACTTCAAAGAATTGCTCTTCAAAGAATAATTACCAACTCTTAGTGGTATTATAGCTTTATTTATAGGATCATACTAGTGAGGTGACAATTGTTAGTTTGTAAAGTTTCCATTCCTAATCTAAAATCGCTTAATGTGTAATAATTAGTTGAGCCGCGCCGACCGTTACTATTCGCCGTAAGTGCGGGGATCTAATATTCGCAAATAAAATATTATTATTATTTCCGAATCTCTATTGTAATTTTAAACTTTAAAAGAACTAATCTTGTATTACTCATACTAGAGCTAATATATTACTAGTTATGATATCTCTAAATTTAAGTTATACTTTGTATACTTTGTATCAACTTTAGATTATATAAAAGATTCTTTACAAATGTTTTAAATTTAGTTCAATTCTTATTATGTAGCTTATATAGAACAAGGAGAAGAGATACTTTCTTTATTTTACTAGTATAATATAAACTAGTATACAAGTCTCTCTATTATTCAATACCATTATTGACACATAAAAGGCTGTAGGCGATTTTAGTATTGTTAAAATATATATCGTAAATCGGAGCTTATTTAAACGGAATAAACTAGAAGAAAGAAAAAAAATAGTTTAAACATTTATTACTTGGGAGTAATTATTAGTAAGGAAAGATTCAGGATATGGTAAATACTGTGTTGCATTTTTATTTTTATCTTTTGTCTTCAAAGCATGCTTCAATTAAGGAAAGTAACACCAGAGTGTCAAAGTAGATGATAACGAATCGAAAGAATGTCAACTTCCTAATATGGTATATACAGGATATATTTGGAAGTTTTATCTAGATTGGTTCCAAATTTTGATACTGGAATTAAACCTTTTTCCAGTTATGTACTATCTAATCATAGGAAGATAACTCCATATGGACCGGAAGCCTATATAAGAAAGAAGTAAGTACATGTTAGTATGTTGATTGAAACTAACAGCAAACAGAAATCCTAATTACTATCACAATGATGACAATACAAGCTAGTACAAGCGTCCTAAACGGTAATCTTGAGAAGGCCATTGATACCAATATTTACGAAAATACAGTTAAACCAATGTTAACATTATCAGAGAACATTTTAGTGAAGTTTGATCCATCGAAACATTTACAATTTGATGAAAACACGCTTCAGAAGACACGTTGTTTGACTTTACAAGAACTAAATTTAGATAACCCCAAGAAAATATCTGATATTGCTGTGTCTGATCCATTTCCATTATTTAATGAAGAAGCTATTAATATTATGAGAAATGAATTTATGAAGGAGTCAGTCTTCAAGAAATATGCTAGACGTTCACCCCATTCTATATCTAGTGATCTTGAATGTAAATTAAGAGGGTACGCCAAAGATTCGTGCCCATTCACATATGCTGCTTGGACCCATCCATTAACTGTGTCTGCTATATCGATGATGGCTGGAGTAGAATTAGTTCCAGTAATGGACTACGAAATTGCACATATTAATTTGGCTATGAAAGAGGAATCGATAGAGAGCCAAAAAATGTCTACAAAATTGGATCTAACTGGCTCAGACAAGGATGACTATTCAAAATCTATTGTAAGATGGCATAGAGACAGTTATCCGTTTGTCTGTGTTCTAATGTTATCAGATACCACCACTATGTGTGACGGAGGTACAAGTTTAATGAGTGGTACTGGCGATATTATTTCAGTTCCAAACCCTAAAAAGGGATATGCATCTGTATTACAAGGTGGATTAATTAAACATATCGCCCCTAAACCATCTATTTATTCAGAAAGAATCACTGCTGTCACATCATTTAGGGCCAAAAATCCTAGAATGTATGATAGTTCAAACCTTCATACAGTCAAGCCAGAGAGGAACCATTCGACTAATTTTCATCAATTTTATCCCGAGTGGGTTATATATAGAATGAAGGTAGTTATAGAAATGTGTCAATTATTAACTGAAGAAGCTGAGCAAACGAAAATTTTAGGTGAGAACTTCAATAAAGAAAAAGCTATGGAAGAAATCAGTAAAATTGATAATTATATAGAAAGAACTTGGAAAGAAATGATTGTTAGCGAGGAGGAATTGAATGACCCATTATGATTTTTTTTATGCGAGTATTTGTTTTTATTATAGGTGATTTAACTTAACTAGTGTTTTGACTTTTAATATATTTCATAATATATATTTGTAATTTTTATTTTGCTTGGTATCACTTTAAAAAGACAGTTTAATTATTCTCGATCAAGCAGAAGATATCTCAACTCTTAATTATGTGGCGTATAAGAGTGCTTAACATTTAGAAATTATTTTAAACGTTTCTGTAGAATTGAAGAACATTTCTTTATATATTTAATAAACAAAGTAAAAGCAAAAGAATAAAGCTGCCGAAGTCAAGATTATCATATAGTTTTCTGACTAGAGTATAATTTGTTTGACCGGATCGTATGGAAAGAACCACGAAGAGCACCCAATAACTCCCAATAATGCTCCACAAATCCAAATTGGAATAGAAGTAGAAGAATTAGAATACCAAGCAATAACTGGAACTATACAAGCTGCAGTTCTAGTACATGCAAAACAGATGGCATTTCCTGTAGCTCTTGCTACTGATGGCATAATTTCAGGAGAGTAGGCATATAAGCATCCATAATACATATAAAGAATTGCATAGACACTAGATGACAATCCTACATTTTGTGCTTCTGTCCGAACTGCAGTATATCCAAATAGTAAGGCCATGGTACTCAACCCACCAATAACTAAAACTCCCTTTTGCCCAATAGCAGGGACGTAGTATAACAAAGCACCTGATATAAGAGGACCAATTATTGAACAAGCATTACTGATCAAGTCATCTCTGTATATACCATTTACAGTTTTGGCAGTAGTTGAAGCACCTCTACTTGCTAAGTATTCGGGTAAAAACGAAGAATACAACGGATAAGCAATTCCCAATAAAATCCAAGATGAAAAAAGAAGAACACTAGATAACGTTGATTTCTTATTTTGAAATAAAATTCCTAAATGTTTCTTCATTAGCAACCATGTGTTCTTTAATGATGGATTTTCATTTAACCTTACGGTATTGATCTCACCACACGCCTTCAACTTATCAATAGTCAAAGAAAAAGGTCTATTATACTTTTTGGCGATTTGTTGCAAGTTCATTACTGCTTCTTCATCCCGATTATTTGAAACTAAATATTTTGGAGTTTCTTTTAAATGAACGACAGTTAACCGTAATACAGCTAGAACCAAAACAATAGCACCATTTACATAATATACATATCTCCACCCCTTGTTCAGACTAGAAGGACAATAATCCATGGAAGAGCAAGAATTATTTGGCAAAAACGCCCAGGCTGTTAAAACTGCTATGGTTTGTCCAACACCCCAAAAAAAAGCAAAGAATGTTAAAAGCCATTGGTTTTTCCGGGGAAGATATTCCAAAAATACACATGTATCTAATACCAAATTACCACCAGCGGAAAAAGATATTAAGAATACAAACAAACAATAGGAAGCAAATGTACCCATTGCCCCAGTACAAATGGTAAAAATAGAAGACAATAATAAGGATAGGTTGAAAGCAATCTTACGTCCAATCAAATCAGCCCCAAAGCCCCAAAAAATACTTCCTAACAATAAACCTCCATAAAACATCTCTGCACTAACTGCAAACAGGTAACCAAATTGATAATTTACATACACTGCTTTCAAGCATTGTCAATTGTGAATCAGTAGCATAACCCATACCATTGAGGAAGAATAATTTTAAATGATAAGGTGTAAATCCGATCTCATCTAAGGTTTCGTTAATTAATAAAAGTTTAGCATCTAATGCAGCGTCATCCTGAACTAAACCAATATATTTTTCAGATGTAATACTCGAAGCTAAATCGTCATCAAAGTCAATACTGACAGCTTCAATCTCTGTTCTATCTTTCTCCATTTCTCTAGAATAAATATTACTCTAGTTAACCAGTTTAAAGGTTATAAAGTAACAAATATACATAATCAACCATCTAAGTCATTTAAATACTTTGAATATCATTAATCTTCATAAATTTAGTTAATCTTACACTTCATTAATTGGCAATAATAGATAGTACTAGATAACGGATTAAATAATAGACGTGTTCAAACCAGATTCTTTTGAATTAGGAAACTTCAAAATTAGATAAGATTATATTGGACTTTTCAAATTGATTTGTTTATCATTGTTATTAACATTAATCTACCAATAAAGTAACTATTTACCATTGTATTATATAAGCTAACCGATGAAGTTAATATTTCAGTCTTAAAGTGTACCAAAACGGCAAAAGTTTTACAGCTTAAGTTAATACTATGCGGCGAGAAGTTTATTTTCTTTTGATTCATATCAATTAAACAAACAAGAATTTCTTGATATCATACTAATTATATTCAAAATTGGACTAGTGTATTTTAAATTATCTAGTTTTGATTCGGTGTAAAAAAAAAAGTGCATCTAAAGAAGCTAAGGTATTTACATATCTTATACCTATATAGCTACATTATTCGAAAAAAAAAAAATGATTAATATCTTTAGAAATGAAACAGTATAGATTTAGTAATTAGAATAGTAACTCAAATTTCCTCTTTGCAAGTATTTTCTCTCTGAGCGTTTTCCGATTAGTATTTTCGCAGCCATTCCAAACATCTTTCAAAGTATCCAAAATCTTTTCCACAAGAGCTGAATGAAGCCTTTTTAAGGCATTAAAGTAAGATAAAATAACCAGTTTTGAATTATTCCCTTTAGACTCTAATCCAATAATGAAGATCGGCCAGATAATGCTCGGATAATGATTTAAATCCTTTAAAAGCGATGTCATTTGTTCCATATGATCCAAAGCATAATCCACCATTATTTCTATTGATTTTTCATTTGAAATGTTTGGAAAGCATTCCCGTAGGAAGTAAATATAGACAGCAGCATAAAATATGTGAGACGTATGAAACATTAAAATATCTTCAACAGAATTTCTATCTAAATGTAAAAACTCTGTTTTACCAAAGAGAAGTAAGTCTTCAAACTTAAAAAAAAGCATTCGAAATTGAAACTTTTCTGACTTTTTTTGGCACCGGTTGTAACCAACCACAGCCGCAACTATTTCATAAAATTTCAAGCAGCCGTTATAAGGAACTAATAAAGCTGCATTATTTTTAATTAAGAAAGTGTTAGAATCCAATAAAAATTGCGGATTTACGTCAAGTGTTGGATTTAATGTGAATCCAATAGCTGTTATGTATCTCATTATATGGTTTAAGTAAGAAATCTGAGAAAATAGAAGACTTTCTGTCTCTTTTTTATTATTCAAGACATATTGGTTAATTTTAATTATTATCTTGACTCCAATTTTAATATAATATTCAGCATTATATGTTTGTGCAATTACCGTGTCATTACTATTATAGAAGAACATTAAATTTACAAGAGCTGTGAGCATTGAACAAAGATCTTCAATACCATCAATGAATTCTTCTGATATAGATTTCAAAGCTAAAAATACCATCTTAATCCCGAGTTCAAAATAATAAGTTTGAATCTTGCTGTATGTGGACTTAGATAAAGATATTAATGATGATGCTAAAATGCTCTGTTTGAGGGCCATTTTGGCAGAATTCTCACAATTTGACTCACAGGAAAAGAAAATCAACTTGATATAATCTATATATTGCTGTTTTAACGTTATTGTATCGATTGATTCAAAACTCAATTTAACTGGAGAAATGTAAGAAGGACTCAATACTTTGACCCAATAGTAGAACAAACTTTTTTCATCTATATCATTATGCTCTTCTAAAGAAAGTAAGTTCTTTGAAACTTTCTGATGTTTTTTATTACGAATCGTATTGAGTTTTAGAATCGAGAAAGGGAGTGTCTGATTAATATCGCCTGTAATATTCCAAGGGTTATCGATCTTAGATAATACAGTTTCTATTTGGTCCAATGATTTATTCATGTATTCGTATCTGCTATGATTATAAATCACAGTTCGCCTGGAATTGACACCCTTAGAGTGATCCCAACTTAACCGTACAGTGAAGCCTAGGCATTTGACCCCTTCTTGTTTACATGTTTTGCAAATTGGCTTGTTTTCATCACATTTTATCCGTCTTTTTCTGCATGTCCAGCATCCTAAAAATGACTTGGTTTTTGACTTATACGCCATCTGAACTCTTAATATTTCTTTGTTTAACCGGCTCAATCTAATTCAATAACGTATCAAATAGAAAGAGTATCATTGATAATGGGTTTCCTTATCTATAACCCTGCATACAAATGCCATCAAATTACAATAATTACTTAATATAAATCGTGACTACAATAAAGAAATTGTCCAGGAAAGGCAATAAACGTCTAATGTTATTAATGTCATAAGGTCAGAGTAAGGTTTTGAATTCGTAATATGTTAACTTAGAGTCTATAGCCTAAAAATATTAAAAACTAAAGTGATAACTCCCACAAAAAAAATTAAATCAAGCTTACTTTTAACCATAAGGTGAAAATTCAGACATACCTACTCTAATTGTTATGTTGAAACATGTAAAAACATAGCCTGGACTCCCATAAAAATGGTTGCAAATTGAACCCACTAGATTTCGCCATTACATAGTAATGGAATAGTAGGTAAGTACACGCTCACAGAATATATATTGAACTAAGCACGACCTTGTTGATATATTATATACACTCTAAGATTAAGAGTACAATACCACAAACTCAGAGCTTCTACTGATATTATCTATATAGGCATTGTGTAATGGCATACGATAAGTTGTAGAGATATAATGCTCTATGACAACACTATACCAATTATAACGATACAAATTCATTCATATTATTGTACAATGAAAATTAGCGAAGTAGAATGGCGGATATGTCGAATAACTTGGCCAGTTTTTGCAATTAGTATGGTCGTTCTCAAGTCGGAAACCTAAATCTCAGATTCTGATTAAAACTCCTAATCTCACCTCTCGTCATTCATTTGTTCACAGTACCACTACACTAAAATTAAAGTACAGAAGCTATAAACATAGCATTAATATCCTAGTTAATTTTTATTCTTGATCTGTAAACATTATATATAGATTGCTGCATAGGTGATGTCAGGGGCTTCAGATTTTTTATCCAAAGGTATCGATTTGGTTCAGAAGGCAATTGATGCAGATACCGCTACTAAATACGAAGAAGCATACAAGTTGTACTACAATGGTTTGGATTACTTGATGTTGGCGATGAAGTACGAAAAGAACCAAAAATCCAAGGAATTAATTAAATCAAAATTTACAGAATATTTGACAAGAGCAGAACAGTTGAAAGACCATTTAGAGAAACAACAAAATAATAATTCTGCAGAAACTTCAGCGTCTGGAGGTTCTACAAAGGCTAAAAAGTCTGATGGTTCTGGAGATGATGATGATGCCGACACCAAAAAATTAAGGGGGGCACTTGCTGGTGCTATTTTATCAGAAAAGCCAAATGTCAATTGGAATGATATTGCAGGTTTAGAAAGTGCAAAGGAAGCTCTTAAAGAAGCTGTTATCTTGCCTGTGAAATTTCCCCAATTATTTGTAGGTAACCGTAAACCAACATCTGGGATTTTGTTGTACGGTCCACCTGGTACCGGTAAGTCTTACTTAGCCAAGGCAGTTGCTACAGAAGCAAACTCGACTTTCTTTTCTGTATCTTCTTCCGATTTGGTATCTAAGTGGATGGGAGAATCTGAAAGATTGGTCAAGCAATTATTTACAATGGCTAGAGAAAACAAGCCATCGATTATCTTTATTGATGAAGTAGATGCATTATGTGGTCCTAGAGGCGAAGGTGAAAGTGAAGCTTCCAGAAGAATCAAGACTGAATTATTAGTTCAAATGAACGGTGTAGGTAACGATTCTACTGGTGTATTGGTTTTGGGGGCCACAAATATTCCATGGCAATTAGATGCAGCCATAAGAAGAAGATTTGAAAGAAGAATTTATATTGCATTGCCAGATGTAGAAGCTAGAGCCAGAATGTTTGACATTAATATCGGTGAAGTGCCTTCTGAATGTTCAATAAATGATTATAAGTTATTGGCTGAAATGACAGAAGGGTATTCTGGACACGATATAGCAGTTGTTGTAAGAGATGCATTGATGCAGCCTATACGTAAGATCCAACAAGCTACTCATTTCAAGCCGGTTACTAGTGAGGATGGTAGTCAAAAATTAACTCCATGTTCTCCAGGGGACGAAGGTGCCAGAGAGTTGAGCTGGCTCGATGTAGGCACTGATGAATTACAAGAACCAGACTTGACGATTAAGGATTTTATCAAATCAATTAAGAGCAACAGACCTACGGTTAACGAATCAGATATCGAAAATCATGTAAAGTTTACGAATGACTTTGGACAAGAAGGTAACTAGATAAATAGATTGTAGAAGTTCAATTTCAGACATCTAATTATATTATACAAATAAAAAAAATTAAAATAATAACATTTTCAATCTTCATCCATTCTGGATGGAGATCTATCTCTGTTATCTGGAGATCTTTCTCGTTGTCTCAACTTATGCGCAAATAAATCTTCTTCTTCACCTCCATCATCATTATTACGTCTTGCTCTAGAATTTCTATCACGAGAGCCCTTCAATTTGTTAGCGAAGAGATCTTCTTCTTCCTCGGCAACAACTTCACGACGCGGACGACGGTATTCTCTTTCTCTGAATTTATTCTTCTTATACGGTTTTCTTTCTGGCTCACCATGCATTAAGTAATAACGTGAGTATGCACTTGCATTCTTCACTTTTCTATCTGACTGGAATGACTGTCTTATAAATAACACGATAGATGTTTCATCTTCTTCCATTGAGCCTTGGTCTTCAGCGACAGTTGCATCAGCTGATTCAGAAATACCTAATCTATTACTGAGATCTTGTTGTTTCTTGAATGCTATGATAGGATTGAAAGGCTTAGCTTCTCTTTCTTGAGCAAGTACATTTACATAGGCTTCGTCTGAAACTGGTGTTTCAGGAGCAAATTCAAATTCCACCCCACTAACAGCTCTTAAAGCTTTGTTAGCCTCTTCAAATGTCTTGAAAACTACATTGACGCAAGAATCGTTTATCCACTGGATTCTGAAAGTAATTTGATCATTAATCGGTAAAGCTTCGTATTCGGTTCTTACCACTGGTGTCTCTTGGCCCTCTATTTGCTCGCTAGTATCGCGTACAATGTAGTTAAGATAATAATCAATAAATGCCTTGATATCTTCAGTAGAAAGGGAATCCACTCCACGAAAGTGAATAGCGTCTGGTCTTAAAGTTTCAACATTTCCTTCGATATTTATCTCAACAGCTTGCTCCTTTAATTTAGTTTCTCTTTCTTTTTCATCGTCTAATGTCTTAGTCATTAACCCACCATATGGTGCTACTACAGGTTCACTCATGACCAGTGTATTGAAATTTTACTTATTATGAACTAAATGTTTGTTGAAATATCAGATTCGCGTACGATATATTACAAAATAGTTCACTTACAATAAGTCGAAGAAATCGAATTAACAATAGAAACTAATATAAAGTGAATATTAATATATATTTAGTTATATAATACAGATATATACCTTGGAAAGTATTTAAGAAAGTTTGCAGAAATTTCTATGAAAACACATCTATGATACATTGACATTTGTGGTCAACTATTGGAGAGAAGCTTGTAAAGAAGCATACAAGCGTATTTCATGTCTCATCTACAAGTTTGGATAAATATTAACCTTGAGTTTGAATTAAATGCTGATGCTGAATAGGCCGGTTTGGCTGTCGAAAATGAAGAGAAATGTACATCGCCTTTGGAAACTGGATTATCATTTGGATCTCATTAATTTTCTTCCATCTTCGAATCTGCTTCCTCATTTTCCAAAGCAGGAGTGCTTCCTGGATCTTCTCTGATGAATAATACGTTATTGCATCTGATAAATATTTCACCTATAATCTCTTCCTTCTTTTTTCCATCTTCAAGTAATATTTCATATGTGTTATCAAGTTGTAAGTTCATATAATTATCTATCGAAAGCAATTTTCCCTTGTATTCAGTTTTGTTCCATTTTAATCTGACAATAACTTGCTTGTTAACTAAAGTTTTCAAAAATGGCTTTGGATTGATAGGGTGAAACTATGCTTTGTTAGTACGGATTCAACATGGAAAAAATAGATCTTGTAAGTAAACCCTCAAATATATGATACATACTGATGACATGACGACTGTTATGATGGTTTTATTCTATAAATGAACAAAATTTGCTTCTACAACTGTGAAAAATTATCATATTTCAAAGGAGATTATACTGGAATACGATATATGCAGGATGTTAATTACAGATGAAAATTCAAACACGTAGAGTTCTGTAAGAACAAGAAGTTATTATACAAGAAAATATGGATAAATTAACTAAAGTGCTAGCAATAGGTGCACTTTTAAGGGTGGGGATACCGCTTGTATTGCCTCAGATTCCCTTGTTGTTGTCTTCAAATGTTGAGATATCAACTCCGATAAATTCATTTAAATCACTACAAGAAGCTATATATTATTTGGAGAATAAAATAGAATGGTATGATGGAGGTATAAATCACCATCCACCATTATTACTTATAGCATTGAGTTTTGTACACGAATTACCCGTACAGTACAGAAATTTTACGTTCAGTTTGATATATGCCATTGTTGATATATTAATTGCTTACAATTTGGTGCAATTGAACAGATGGTACAATAGCTACAGTAGTAAAAGATATGGTAAGAGTATTGAAGGATATGCTGACCATATTATGGCACTGTTCTATATTTTCAATCCATTGATCATATTAACTAATTTATCACGTTCTACTATCAGTTTCTCATTTCTAGCAATCACTGTTGCATTAACACAGGCAGTCATTACTAAGAATGTTTTCAGATCGATGATATCATTGGCATTTGCTGCATATTTATCTTATACTCCATTATTTCTCTTTGTACCAATCCTTGCTTTAGCATATGCAGCCTCTTCTCCAAGAGATTGGCAAGTAACATTTTTACAAGGAGGAGCTATTTTCATTTCATCATGCGCTCTTCTTGTGTTGCTTTCATTTGTTGTCACCGCTTCGTTTGACTTTTTAGACCAATGTTATGGTACAATAATCATGTTTTACAAAATTAGTCCTAATGTCGGATTATGGTGGTACCTTTTCACCGAAATGTTTGATTTTTTTACTCCGTTCTATATTGGTGTCTTTAACCTTTTCTCGGTGATTTTTGTTGTGCCATTTACTTTGAGGCTCTTTGAATATGAAAACCCAGCAAAAAAATCTATAGGTGACTCCTTTTTAGCAGTCTGGCTAGTGTACCTCTGGCTTTCATTGACCAAATCTTACCCATGTGTAGGGGACTTGGGATTTGGATTGGCGATCTTGCCAATTTTCAGATCCACCATCGTGCCACATTGTAAGTACTTGGCTGTTGCTGCTCTTGTACTTGTCATATGTCTTCTATTATCGCCTACATTCTACTACTGCTGGATTGTTCTTGGTAACGGTAACTCGAACTTCTTTTACAGTATCAACCTTTTCTGGGGTGCTATCTACGGGGTTCTCTTGATCGATACCCTCTGGGCCTGTATCATAAAAGATTACATTATCGAAAACAACATCCCTGAAGACAAAGTATCATCTCTCAGGCTTTCACAACTATGAGTGTCAATTCATGTTATTGAACCGTCAAATAAGTGTTTTGCACCTAAAATCCCATTCTATGTCGCGCATCTATACCCAGCCCTGGGTCTTCTTTCCATGCATATACCACATACATAATGTATAAATCTATATCTGCGTAAAAATAAAACACCCCCACCGTTAATACATATAACTCTTCAGCACCGTCGCCTGTATCGTGTGAAAGAGGGTTGTTTAACCGCCTACTCCCCACCAACTGAGTACCCATAGTGAGAAAATGTCGGATGTCGCGTAGTGAGAAGAAAAACCCACAAAACCTAGTGCACGTGATATAGATATCTGCCAATCAACAGACGAGAATTTTCAATTGACCATAAGTCTTACATTAATTTTTTTGTTAGTGAATTTTCATATATTCATTAGTTATACACTAATAGGTTTATTACGTTAACAAAATAATTAATAGATATAATGTTGTCTCGTGTTTCAGCTCGTTCTTACAGTAGTGCAGCTCAAGCTATCAAGGTTAGCACCAAGGAAGCCAACACCAACTTGAGCAGTCTTTCTGTAGTTGTTAACAACAGTGGTGCCAAGTCAGGTAAGTCAGGTGTTGCCCACTTATTGTCCAAATACAATTTCTTAAACACTCAAACCAAGTCCGCTTTAAGATTCACCAGAGAATCCGAATTGTTAGGTGGTAGTTTCTCTAGTAATGTCACCAGAGACGCAATTGTGTTGAAGACCCAATTCTTACAACAAGATTTACCATACTACGTTGAAGCCTTAGGTAACGTTTTAGCTAACACCTCCTTCAGACCACACGAATTCAAAGAAACCGTCTTACCAGTCGCTAAGGCTGAATACGAAGCTGGTCAAGCTTCCAACGTCTTCGTTGCCGTAGAAAACTTACACGAATTATCCTTCAGAAAGGGCTTAGGTAACCCATTACACTACGATGGTACCACTAGAGTCACTGTTGAAGAAATCCAACAATTTGCATCTGAAGCTTACAACACTTCCAATGTTTCTATTTTCGCCTCTGGTGTTAACGGTGAAGACTTAAAGCAATTCATTAACGAATCCGCTTTCTCTGCTTTACCAGCTGGTTCTGCCAAGTCTACTTCTGCCAAATCTTATAACGACAAGGAAAGTAGAATTAGAGCTGCCGGCCAATCTGCTGCCATCATTGGTGTTCCAGTCAAGGTCGCTGATTTCGGTAAGTACGAAGTCTTATCAGCTGCTGCTGGTTCTGCCTTCTTACCAGGTTCTGGTGCTCCATTATCTAAGATCCCAGGTGCCTCTTCTCAATTATACAAATACAACGATGCCGGTTTATTCGTCGTCTCCGTTGTTGGTGAAGCTTCTGCTGTTGCTGAAGGTATTAAGCAAGCTAAGAAGGCCGTCGAGTCTCTTTCTTCTGCTGACTTAACCAATGCTACTAAGGCTGCTGAATTATCTGTTGCTTTACAATCAACTTACGATGCTCCATTAGATGTTAAGGTCTCTGCTCCAACTTCTGCCACCTTAAAGGGCTTCAACTACGTTGCCATTGGTGACGTTGATGTCTTACCATACGCTAATGAATTATAAGAATCCAATTAAATCTAGTTGTTTATCTGTGGTTATAACCATAAAGTTCCCCTGTGCATATTTTGATTTTTTCACAAGATAATTTCAATTGCTTAATTTGATATTTGGTGATGTGGCCCTTCTAGAAATGGTAGTATTCATGCCAATATCCTCCTTTCATATAGAATCTACATTCCGTTCACGATATATAAGATAAAAAGCTATTTTTTGCTAGACTTTTTCATTACACTAAAAAGTCCTCTATATTTTTATTTACTATTTATATTCTTATCAAGACAATAAGACATATATATCAATCTGTTTAATATATATTTATTACAATAACTTCTGTGTCTATATCTTACATTATCATTAGTAGGAGGTGATAGTCGTGTGAATACCAATGCGTTTTTTCATTAAATTTTCAGGTTCATTGATGAGTATTGTATAATGATTACGACTTAATACAGAAAATAATAAGCCAATAGAAACATGTCAGACTTTGAAGATAATGCATTTAACGAAGGTGTAGAAAATTTCGACGACTTTGATGCCCCTGAACACTTTTCTGATAATGAATTTGCTGATCCAGAACCAGAAACTAACAACAATGTTGATACTGAAATGAAGACAGAAGACGGTAGAACCATCGTTAACGGTGGATTTGGTCCAGAAGATGCTGCTCCTAGACAAAAGACTGCTAGAGAATTAGCTATTCCAAAGGAAAAGAGAACCACCACCCCTTACATGACCAAATACGAAAGAGCCAGAATTTTAGGTACCAGAGCTTTACAAATTTCTCTTAATGCTCCAGTATTAGTAGACATTGAAGGTGAGACTGATCCATTGCAAATTTCTATGAAAGAATTAGCTCAAAGAAAGATTCCTTTAGTCATCAGAAGATATTTACCAGATGGCTCATTTGAAGACTGGGGATGTGATGAATTAATTATTGATCACTAGATTAATATTCAAGACACTTTTGAGATTGTTTATTGTGTCGTTTTTTAGAGAGTAGAACAACTAGAGAATGGAAGGTATCTTTCTCGTATTCCATATTTGAATCATGAATATAGGACTTGCAATGTCAATGCAAAAGAGAAAAAGGAATCGGCACTTGATTAATTGAAATAATACATACTTTACTTTCTTCTGAATTATTTTTTGCATATAATATTATTAATATTTTCTAACTGCCAATATATATTGTACATTATTGAAATAGGAAATTGTCTAAAAAAGGAACTTCCCCCATTACCATTATACTTCTCTAATCTATATATGCGTCAATCCATTTCGAAGCAAGAAAGAGCCTTTTTCCATTTGTTTGCTCTTTCACAAATCCTTTTACTAACTTGTCAAATGTAGACCTCGAGAGACGATGGTCTCCAGAACCAATTTCTCCTAATTGCACAGAACAACAAACCTCCTTTAGCCTATCAACATCAATAATAAGTTCTCTTTGATCTCTACCGCTCTCATTCTTCTCGGCAAACGTTTTCAAGGAGTTGTAGATTGTCATTCTATCATCATACTTCAGGATTTCTGAGGCAATAATGTTCAGAAATTGGGTAAAATTTATGCCCTGATTGTCACCATCGTCATTTGCATTTTCAATCTGAAGCATTTGCTTTAATTCTTTGTCACTAGGAACCTCCATTCCTATGGTTTTATATATGTTCTTTAGATCATCCGATGTGATCAATGAGTCTCTAGATTCACCATCTATGAGGGTAAATGCATTTCTCAACTGAGTTTTCTGGTTATTAGAGAGTGTATTCAATGCCAGCATTTTCCTTCCTACGTTATAATCTTTGCTTTATGTGTTATGAATCAGATCAATTTTAAGATCTAAAGGTAAACAAAACGTCTCTTTTCTCGCGTAAATTTTGTGATATTTTTCAGAGTGAATATCATTTATATTATCAGTGTATTCTACCAATTAGAGGCTAACCTTATCGGATTTTATCATATATTTGACCTTAGAATATTTCTCAAGAGTATATTATTGTTAAAGGTAATCAATTTGTGTTCTTGTAAGCTGCAGTAATTAAAAAATGGATGCTGGAAATCTATATAATCAACCGGTGGTAATAGATAATGGTTCAGGGAATCTTAAGGCAGGGTTTGCTGGGGAAGATAAGCCTAAAACTTATGCTTCTTCGATTGTAGGAAGACCCAAGTACCAAAAGATAATGGCAGGATCGTTAATATCCAGTTCTGATGAGTCTAAGCAGATGATGGATGAAGATGTTTTTATCGGAGATTTGGCACAACAGAATAAGGGAATACTTAAATTATCGTATCCCATTGAACACGGAATAGTGAATAACTGGGATGATATGGAAAGAATATGGAATTACACGTATAGTCAAGAACTTAAAACCAGTGCTGAAGATCATCCATTGTTAATTACAGAAGCACCACTTAATCCAAGAGTTAATAGAGAAAAAATGTGTCAAGTACTCTTTGAACTGTTTAATATACCATGTGTTTATATTTCGATCCAAGCGGTGTTGTCGTTATATGCATCTGGCCGAACCACTGGTGTGGTTATTGATAGCGGTGATGGGGTCAGTCACATTGTACCTGTTTATGAAGGATTTGCATTACCAACGTCGATTAAGAGAATGGATATTGCAGGTAGAGATATAACTGAAAATCTTGCATTTAATTTAAGAAAAATGACGGGGGTTTCGTTACAGAGCAGTTCTGAATTAGAAATTGTGCGTTTAATTAAAGAACAAGCATGTTTCATATCCAAAGATCCTGTCAGGGACGAAAAATTATATGGCTCTAGTTATTATTTTAACTCTGCAGATTCTGAATTATTTACAACCTACAAATTACCAGATGGACATAAAATTGAGTTAGGAGCAGAACGGTTCCGTTCACCAGAGATTTTATTCAATCCTCAATTAATTGGTGACGAATCTCCTGGTATTCACGAATTAACTGCGCTTGCCATATCCAAGACAGATCTTGACTTACGTCCAATATTATACCAGAATATTATTCTCTCTGGTGGTAATACATTAATCAAGAATTTTGGAGAAAGACTTTTATCGGAACTCAAAAATCAACAACTGGAAGCAACTACATCTAGCATATGGACAATGTCTAAGAATATCTCATCAAACTACGACACTAAGATGAAAGTAAAAATATACGCTCCTCCTGAGAGAAAATACTCTACTTGGATCGGAGGTTCAATCTTAGCGGGGTTGTCTACGTTTAAAAAGATGTGGGTTACGTCACAAGAATACGCAGAGGATCCTGATATCATAAATAGAAAGTTCATGTGAAATGTGATCATGTTTAATAATATACATAAAATACGTTAAAACCTTAAATGCAGTAGTATCTGTCACCGAAATCACCTAAACCAGGGACAATGTATTTGTTTTCGTCTAATTTTTCGTCGATACCACCAGTTATAATCTTGACATCTGGGTATTTGTCTTGGAATGCCTTGATACCTTCTGGAGCTGCTAACAAGTTTAAGAAGAGGATTCTATCCATCTTAACCCCTCTAGATAATAAGACTTCAACGGCCATCATAGCACTACCACCAGTAGCAAGCATTGGGTCCAATAAGAAAACGTAACGATCACTGATGTCTTCTGGTAATTTTTCATAGAATAACTTTGGAAGAGCTGTTTCTTCATCACGTTGAATTAAGATCTTACCAATTCTGACAGAACGACAACAGTCTCTAAGACCTTGTTCCATTGATTCACCAGCTCTGACAATAGAAACACCACAGATTTTACCTAAGAATGAAGCTCCCTTAAATTCGTAACCTCCGTGACATTTTATGGTAGTGTCTTCGACTGGTAATTGGTTTAAGCCTTCTTCTACAAGAAGTCTGATAATTCTATCAGCGTAGAAAACAAAATCGCCTCTTTTGGTTTTTTGATCACGAATAATAGAGTACAATCCAATGAGTTGGTTGGTTTGTGGAAGTAAAATCACGTTTTTGCTGACTTCGTTAGGCATTTTTTGTATTTCAACAGAGTAGTATGGAGTAAAATATGATCTTAAAAGATAACGAAGAGAAAAAAAATTTGGTTACTCGATGAGTCTGCACATAATACTATCATAAAACGGTTAACGGAGATTTAGGTGAAGACATCGGAGAAGTATATTGGAATAAATTGAAATTTATAATAGCAGAATAGACAATCAATAATTGGGATATGGAAGAATTGATATCTCAAATTTTTGATATAAAATGTTTATTTATTTCAACATTTCTACGGTCATCATTATAGTGGTGAGAACAATACGTAGAGGTTTTAAGAACTATGTATTAGAAATGATAAATTGTCATATAAATAAAGCTGAACAAACGAGATCATTTAATTGAAAGAAGCGTGAAAAGTTTCCAATATTTGCAATAATTTGGTAATGACAGTACGTAGCTTGTAGAATAGAAATACTTATCGGTAAATATTCAAACGAGAGTAATCATATTCATAGCACTTTAAATCGAAGAAGTATTCTACTAACGAAAAATATATAACAAATCCATCTCCCAGTCAAACCTCAGATGTGCCCAAACTAATACCATATATGTAGCATTTTAATGTCAATATTGAAAAATTACAAAAGTCAATTGCTAATACTTGCATTTTGTGAATTTCTTGAATAAATGAATTACAAGAAAAGGAACTGATATATAAGTATAGTACTATCAGTCCTTTCTCTAACTACGTGATAACCTCTGCTCAAATATAGTGCATGTCATTAAATAATATACAAAATCTATTCTTCTTGAGGAACAAATGGGTTCTCGATTATACCACTACCATTAACTGGTGAGATTGTTAATAAGGAAGTACATCTAACTACTACTAATCCTAAGGATCTAGTTTCTTTAGTTAATATGGTATCATCCTCTGGATCTAGAATTTAAGTTAGTATGTTAAACAAACGTCAAACTGATGAGATAGAATTCGGAGATAGCACTTTTTAGTGTCTTCAATCACAATATTCACACAATACTCCTTCACTTCTATCTACTTGAAAATTCAATTGAAATACGTACCTCTGAGATTTTCTTGTGTGTCTGCGAGAACAAGGTTCATTAATTGATCGAACCCTTTCAATATACCAGTAACTTGTCTTCCTCCAATAAATTTCACCCTAATTTCTTGGTCCTTGTAGCTTTCCAAGTTCAAAATGGCTTCTCTTTTTGGTCCATCTTGTTTATTTGTGTTGTTTCTTCTTCTATTAGTATTTTGCTGTCTCTTTATAAAACGTTAGTATTCACATAAAAAAAAGAACTGGTTATATTTGCAGCAACCATACTTACGTTGTACGACATCTTATGTAATATTAATATATTAATTGAATATTATATTTGCAAATTCAATATATAAGACTAATTTCAATATCGTCTTCCAATATTGAATTTTACTCAACTTTTACTTTAGTTACACAAAACCATACACACAATCTTACAAATGTTTAAGTACTTATAGAAGTAGTTATGAAGGTCTAGTTTATTTCCTTATAATGGATATTTATTTATAATGTCTTTCCTAATTACCATACAAATTTTTTTGATATTCAAAACGTATCCTACGTAGACAGTTAGCAAGGTCAAATAATTGGATGCAAAAATTATCAGTGAAACATCCAATATTAATTAGCTGAATGAAAGTATCTACAAGATATCTTAATGAGCATGTTTATCCAGGATAATTGTATCAATATTTGTGATATTGTAATTATTGACTACAATTTACTTATGGGTTAGTTCCCATCTGTGTGCAGTACACAATTAAATAAATTAACCAGTATTTAGTAGTTAGAGATTAAATATGAATTTATCTAGAAAAATATAAAGAATGAGTGACATTAGCATATACGTAACGTCAAGTTTAACATCTTCTGAGAGGAGGATTTCCCCTCAATGGACTTTGAAGTATTTAAAAACGAAATTGGAATTAATTACTGGAATCAAACCAGAATTCCAGACTATTCATTATTATCCTATTGCTAATTCCAGCGAGTATATCGTTATTTCAGACTCTAAATTATATAACAGCAATACTGATGAAGGGAATTTTGTATCACAATTCAACATTACGCCTTTCAGTCGCCTACATGTCGAAGATATGCAACCTGATTCTGATTTGAGGCAAATAGAAATGGCCGCTGAAGACGCCGATGATGGTACATACAAGCTTCCAGATGAAGTTTACGAAAACAAAGCAGATAGTGTACTTAGCTGGAAGAAAAAGAACCAACTTGGCAGATTTGATCCAAATTTCCAAGAAAAAAAGGCGAAAGTTGCTGAAGAAAACAAAAAAATTGCCGAAGTAATCAAAATCGGCAGCAGATTCAGAACCATTAATATACAAGGCGAAAGACGTGGAATTGTGAGATTCGTAGGATATGTTGAAGTTCTTGATAAAGGTGAATCTGTATGGGTAGGAGTCGAATTTGATGAACCAGTGGGTAAAAACAACGGTATGGTAGACAACCAAAGGTTCTTTGAATGTAGAGACAAATGCGGCAGTTTTCTTAGACCTAAACAGGTAGAAGTGGGTGATTTCCCTGAGTTGGATCCATTTGCAAGCGATGACGATAATGACGAAATTTGATAATTCGATAGCTACTTTTGATTAACTTCTCTACATATACTATCATATCATAACACTCTATTTTAGATGATTACATGTTTATTTTCCCATTCGTAGGTGATATTGAAAATATGCCATAATTACATCATGGCAGATAAGTCGTGCCGGTACATTTGGATAAACCGGACCAAAAATAAATCGAAATTTCTAATCAATACTAATTATACTGTTTAGTTTTAAATATTTAGGCCATAGTCACAGTCACGATGTTTGAGAGTATCTATAGCTACTTGGAGAAGGAAGACGTTGTCAAATATCTTCGTTTGAGTATTATTATATTTGTATATTTGATTTGTCGTCAAACCTACGCCAACTATGCAAAGGCAAAACAAACTAAGAGACAAATTCTCTTGGACGAGAAAGAAAGAAAAGAAAAACCTGAAAGGGAAAGACAGGAAAAGTTGGAAAATGAGCAACGTCTTGAAAAGGAAGCAGCTTCTTTCGGTTGGGGTAAGAAGACCAGAAAGGACGTCAAGACAAAACAAACCTTCTTAGAAGAACAATTATCAGAATTGAGAGAAAGACAACAAACCGCCTATGACGCAGCCGAGGATCATGATATTGACGATCTTTTAGAGGATTAGAGAGAACTATCTTCTCGTACCATCACGTACTGAATATTCTGGGATCCGGATTCTTCAACGTTATTTAATGAGGTTCGGTAATTTTTTTCTAATATACTAATCCAGTCATACATTACAAACCCTAATACAATAAGTTTGAAATTTATACATGTATATATCCTAATTATTGTGTATTTAATTAATATTTATATTGAACGTAAGTCTTTGAAGGGAATGTATGTGTCACGTGATAGGCGAAGACGTTCATAAAAAAATTCATCTTATTGCATCTTAAATATAATGAAAAATCTGTAGTTAGTGATATTTATTATATTTATAACGTGAATACTAATAATGGCAGGTGATTCATTTTTATCAGATCCTTCCAGAAAGAGAAAGCGTTCTAATAAACTGACTAGTCGTGTTAGTAAGGCGGCAAAGTCAAAAAGAGACAATACACCAGAGGCATCGAGCCAACATGATGAAGAAATATCAGGAGGTAGTGATTCTGACGATGAACAAGGAAACGTATCATTAGGCTCTGGTGACGAAGAAGTTGATGGAAGAGATGAAGGTGAACTTTCTTCTGATGAAGAATTTGTTAACGAAAATGAAGCAGACAAGAGAAGAAGACTTGCCAAACAATATTTAGAAAATTTGAAGAATGAAGAACTTGGTGGAGAATTCAATGATTTCGATGCACAAGATTTGGATGACGAAATTTTGTCTAAACGGTTACAAGTTGATGTTGCAGAAAATAAGGGTTTCGTTTACAAATTTATTGGAGATAAAGTATCATCACAAGTTGACGATGAAAAAATTAAATTAATCACAACTAGAATAGGATCGAAGAATTTAACTGGGGTATCTGTAAGATATCCTTTTTTGTACACAGTTTCTAAAGATATTGAGTTAATCAAATGGAATATCTCCTCTGATAACAAGAAACCACAAAGAATAAAACACACGAAAGGTGGTTATAAATATTTTGACTTAAAGAAAAACCCAAGTTTAAACAATCACTGGGATCAAATCAACTGTGTTGCTGCATCTCCAGATGGTAAATATGTCGTTACTGGTGGTAATGACGCCAGATTGATCATCTGGTCTTCAGAAAATTTGTCATGCTTGAAAGTTTTAGAAACAAGATCAGCTGTTAACTCAATTACATTCAGAAGGAATACAGATCAATTATATGCTGCTTGTGCTGATTTGAGGGTAAAAACTTTTTCTATTAACCAATTCTGTCAATTGGAAGTTTTATATGGTCATCAAGACAACATTACTGAAATCTCATCCTTATCTAGAGAAACCTGTGTTTCTGTTGGATCAAGGGACAAAACTGCTTTATTTTGGAAGATTGCGGAAGAATCTCGTTTGACATTCCGTGGAGGTGATTCAACTGAGAAAAAGAAGAAAAGGAAATTTAAAGACCAAGAAGAAGAACTGGATGTTCCATTCCATAATGAAGGTTCAATAGATGTTGTATCAATGATAGATGAATCTCATTTTGTTACCGGTTCCGATAATGGTAATATAGCTTTATGGTCCTTGGCCAAAAAGAAGGCTCTTTTCACTGAAAGATTAGGTCATGGTTTACAACCACAATTCAAGCCAGAACAAGCTAGTGCCGAATCCTCACATGAAATAGCCAGTCGTCAAATTCCAGAACCTCAACCTTATTGGATTACTGCTGTTCACGCTATTCCTTACAGTGATATATTTGTTACTGGTTCATACAATGGGACAATTAAGATTTGGAAGTTAGACTCTGAAGGGTTAAGATCTTTCAAGTTAATAGGAGAAATATCGAATATTAATGGATGTGCTGTCAAGATTGATAGTGCTGAAATTCCAAATGCTAAAAAGGTTGTCATTTATGTACTAATGAGTAAGGAGCATAAATTTGGTAGGTGGTTAGGTAAGATTGAAGGTGGAAGAAATTCCTTAGTAAGTTTTGCATTTGACATTTAACTTTTAACATATATAAGCATCAGATATAATATATAATTTGCATGAAAAATAACAAAAACATTATATATTAATTAAAATAAACGTTTTATTGTTTGGAAATTAAATACACTATTATACAATTTATTTTCTTGTTTTCTCTATTCCGTGACAAAGGATGTGGAAACTACATACTATATTTCCAGTTAATTGTTTAATCTTAAAAGGCGGCTTCATCATCTCCATTATCAGCCATGTCATCATCACCGTCATCGAAATATTTTTCAGCATTATAATCATCATCATCATCCTCATCAAATTCATCGTCGACGTCTTCTTCTATTTCTTCTTCTTCTTCTTCCTTACCATTTCCATCATTAGCATCTAAATCTTCGGCTATATTCTTCAATTTCTCCAACATTTCATTAGCTTTATCATCGTTGGTGGCATCTGGTACAGTATATTCTTTCAACCCACCGTTTAGTTTAAATGCTGATATAGACAATAATTTCTTCTTTTTATTGTCGGTAATGTTCATAACTGGATACAATTCCTCTGGGAAAAGCTCAATTTGATAAGGATGCTCTTGGATAGTTCTACCTACTTTTTTAACCTTCTTGTATTTGTCGGAGTATCGTTGTATACCATCAGCAGCTGTATTGGTTACACTCTTAGATTTTGTCTCTGAAGTTGAGCCTGTGAAAAATGGTCCATCGATCATCAACTTGGTGAAAGATATGGATTGTTTAGCTGCCTTTTGTTCATCATCATTCAATGGTCCATTTACTGGCAATACATATTCTGGCTTATCTGTGCCCCCATTACCAACTAAAACGTCACTAAAATCTAATCCAAAAGGTAATAATACCTTACCTGAATTTTTATTCCTAAATGACATTGTTTTTAACACCTAGCAATGCTCCTACTGATATACGAATTACACCAAATCTAACCTACTACATAGTTCATCTCAATTTAAATTTTTAGAGCTGGTCATGTGATTTGTCATGTGCTAATAATGTGATCTCGTTCACGTGAGTATGGCTGGATCATCATATTAATGTAAACAAAGCCTGGTTACTATGAAGTAATTTAAAAATAGCATAGGGATATTCTTCTTAAAGACATATTGGACCTAAAGAACCATTGAAAGTGTGATTGAATTATGGAAGATCCTGAAAATTTATTTTATGGGGATGAGAACCCAAGTATAGGACGTCCATTAACGGATGGTACAATGATCATAGTAGTATGTCGAGCTAAACATTTACCTAATAGACGGAAAATGGATAAACAATCGCCATATGTGACTCTAAGATTAGGAACTACTGCAAAAAAGACCAAATCACATTTTAGAGCTGGCCAAACACCCGAATGGAGTGAAGAAATCAGATTTGAATTATCACGAGAAAAGAAACCAATGCTAAAGGTAGATGTATTGGATGAAACAAAGAATGATCCAACCCCAATAGGAGGGGCAGAGATAGATTGTTCTGTGCTATTTGCTGAAGAAAGACGTATGGAAGGCGGAAAGTACATTTTTGACAACTGGCATGATT
Organism: Schwanniomyces pseudopolymorphus; assembly: GCA_030583345.1. Classification (NCBI taxonomy): domain Eukaryota; kingdom Fungi; phylum Ascomycota; class Pichiomycetes; order Serinales; family Debaryomycetaceae; genus Schwanniomyces; species Schwanniomyces pseudopolymorphus. Next base: position 60,948 of record JAJMIA010000046.1, on the reverse strand, counting down.
TGAAATTGAACGGGAGAAGAGCAGGTATGATATATTTGGAGATGACATTCTACCCCAGTGCACCAATACTTCCTCCAAAACAACCCATGGAATCATCATATCAATATACAGCCGCTGAGGAAGATCACCATCCCCATAGTTATTATGACGACCATAATAACTATGGTGATCATATTCCTCGCCCAATTCCACCACCTAAGCATCCACTGCAGGGTAGAGTGAAAAACGTTACGGATGATATATTTGTCTCTTCTAATGGGTCAGGAAGATCATCCACACTGAAACGATTATCGTTCTTAAAGAATAGTCAAAGTACCACAAATACGACACCGTTAGCTAGTGCCAGATCGTCTTTTGATGAAGCTGAAGGAAATCAATATATGGAAGAGAAATCAGGGGGGCTCTTTAAGAGTAGGTTTAACAAACTTAAGTCTAAATTTCAAAGTAAAGAACCTATACATGCATTGTGGGTAAATTCTAAAAAAAATGAAATAACAGCAGATATTGATGGCCTCGCTAATGAAGACTTTTACAATGGGAGTTATTATGATATAGCTGGAAACAATAACAGGAATTTTCTACTGGGAATTGATAATCCTTCAGATGAAGATTACGATGAGCCAAACACAGCACCTGCTCCGCCTCCACCCCCTCATGTTGTAACCCCAGATCAATCATTACATAGAATGAAGGAACATTCGCCTTCTAGAAATCAAAAATCGCCATCAAGAAAGCCTCCGCCAAGTGGAAATGGATTGGAAGATTCATTTAATAAAATGAATTTACACAGTAATGGTATTCCTTATTCGGCGGACACTATAGAGTTGCAGCTCGATGATAATGAAATACCCCAGAATGTTTATATGATGGGAGAACGTCAGTCTAAGAAGAGTAATATAAATCCAGATGAAATCGATCCGAAGTATTATGCACCATCCCCATCCGATGAACTTGCCAAAACCTTGCGGTTGCAAAATGGTATAGCTTTGCATAGGGATCTTGCAGTCGATTTAAGAACAGAAGAAACTGGATATGTGGGAGATGGTAAGTTTTCGCCTAGTATTTTTGAAAGAATAAACAGCCAAAGTAACGAGTCCAAACCGATGGTTCCTCCTAAAATACCGAAAGGTTTAAGCGAAAGGGAATATTACATATTGGATAAAGAAAACTATATGAAAGACATATCAGGACAGCGAATGTAAAACTAATGAGAAAAGATTGTAGATTACATCAAATTAAATAAAGACTATGATTATTATATTTAAGGTATCATTAATTCATTCACATAATTAATTGAATCCTTCAAATAGGAATAAATATTTAATAATAACAACGTAAAAAGAATTATAAAAGCTTATTTTGAAGATTCGACAGGGTATATTAACATGAAACACCGTACATGTTGAAGAGTTACTAAATTAAAGCAGCAACAATCACACCAGCCATACCTAAAGTAGCACCAAAGGCAGATTCCATGTATAAGTTGGCGGCACCAGCATGGGAGGTGGAAGTGGATGAGCCTGCAGAGGTAGCAGATAATGACTCACTTGAGGATTGTAAAGCAGTAGAGTGTTTGGTAGTTGATGATTTTGTGGTAGAACTTAAGCTGTAGTTACCGGTGGTTGTAGTGTTGGTGTATAAAACTGAAGAAGGTAATGAGGAGGAAGAGGATGTGGTAGTAGTAGAATTGACCTCAGAAGCAATAGCGACGATACCCTTGAATCCGTCAAGACTGGCTGTTTTAGCGGCTAAAGCACTTGCAGAAGCAGCAGAAGCAGCAGAAGCAGAAGAAGCAGAAGCAACACTGGCAGCGGAAGCAGCAGCGGCAACTGAAGCAACACTGGCAGATGAAGCGGAAGCAGCAGCAGCGACGGAAGCGACACTAGCAGATGAGGCAGAAGCAGCACTAAGTTCACTGGCGGCGGCTACTGAAGCTGCGTAAGCATCGGCAGCAGAGGCACTAGCAGCTGATGCTGAAGATGCACTGGCTGCACTGGCTGCACTGGCTGCACTGGCTGCACTGGCTGAAGAAGCAGCACTGGCTGAAGAAGCAGAAGCTTCTGACTCGGCGACAGCAATAGAACTTGACTCAGCTGGAGTTAAAAGTGTCTTGGTAACGGTAATGGTCAGGATAACAGTAGTATCATCTGCGGCATTAGAAACACCGGACATCACCAACATAGCTAAAGGAAGTGTAGACTTGAATAACATTGTAGACTTTTGTTGATTTTATTGTAGTTCTTGTTTAGAATTCTATTCGAATACAACCAAAAATACGTTGGATAAGTAACTTAGTGTTTGTAATATGTGGGTGCGTAATGAGCGACTAGGGTAAGTTGTAAGATTCTTTATAGCTAAAGATACTTATTATACGTTTGAAATATAAAACCAAAGGTTAGAAAGTAAAGTTTTTAAAATTAGGTGGGTTAGTAATGTTTATAAAACGAAAATTTGATGATGCTAAAAAATCAACATGAGCTTTTGTGTAATTGTAAATAAGTATGCATCCCAATTAGGAAATATTGTTACCGAAAAAAAAATATACAAGAACGAGACACAAAACCTCAACACGAAACTTAGTACAATAAAACAAAGAAATTTCAAAGAGAACAACGACGAATTTCGCGTGAGTTAGATCTAGGTGGGCTTCGAAGACATGAATAATTGTATTGTTGGACAAGAGGACGACCATTAGACTAATAAAGCTCATTTGTTTACCAGAAACACATCATATAACACAATTTTCATCTGTTTATTTTTTACCATTATGAACTCGTAGTGATCCAACGATTTAGTAAGCATTATACATACCTGCAAGAAATAGTACATGTTGGCATTCGGCATTCTGCCCCTAATTCAGTTAACTAATTGGATTTCTATTCAACGAAATACCGAGTTACCATTGACTGAAAGCCGCAGCTCGCGTACATGACGATCTGACTAGAGGTGTTGTTTAAATCTGAAAACAGGTCTAGAATTACCTTATTAGGTAATGTCAAAATAAAAACTTTGTCGAGTATTTTGTGATGCATTTCTGATTTAAGACGGTGACCGTTTGATCTTGGTTGCGCCGCATATCGCCTTCCTTTTTAGGAAGTTCAATTGACTGCTATGAAAAAGCTGCAAATGAATTGTCCGGTATATGGTGTACATGTACCATTTAGTTGTCGATTTATCTGAGTATGCAGTCTCTTTTGCGCGTTGTCCAATCAGTTAAATAATTAGTACACCGGAAATTATTCTTGAAGTCGCGCATATGTCCTGTATACACCTCACCATTCAAGCTATCTCCATGAAAAAAATCGAACTTCATTGTAATTTTTGAATTGGTGTCACGTTTTGGACCACGTGATTGGCATTTCTTCTTGAATTTGAAATTCTCCCTTCCGCGCCAAGTAATCATCCTTTCGCGTGACGAAATAAATGCATTCGTGGTTTTGATTGGCTGTTCATTCTTTCCTGTATTTAGTCTTAGCTCGATTTTTCAAGAATGGTAGACTGACTATTTAGGAAATAAATCGCATTTGTAACTAGAGAAGTTTTGTAGGAATTTTTTGAGAAGTTACACAAAACTTCTGAATCATTTTACTTGTGAACAAAAGTTTTTTTTCAGCGTGATGTTAACGATTATCGTTTAAGCTAGGTAGATTAACCATGTTCAAGAACCACGTTCGTAAATACTCAGTTAAAGGATTGGCATACGAGCCTGTTCCAATCAATAAGTACAATCAACAAAGATCCAGATTCAATTTAAAACCAGTCCCAACACAAGGTTTGGTGTATACTCCACCGGCATCCATATCATCACCAACAAAGACATCCAAAGCCTTTTTACCAGAAAATGACCCAAGATTGACAAAATTGGCCGACAAATACAAGACTTATACCAAGGAAGAATTAGAGGACTACCCAATAATCCATAGTTATAGTCAACCATCATATGACTTGACTCCAGAAATGGTCGAAAAGATAACAAAATTAAGAAATGAAGACCCAAATAAATGGACAATTTCCAAAATAGCAAAAGAACTCAATGTAGATCAAAAGAAAGTCAATGTCATCACTGCATTTAATAAAGAAAGAAGGACTCAAGTTCACGAAGAATTAAGTATTGCCAAGAGCAAATGGTCAGAAAACAAATTGAAAGGTAGAAATGACAGAAAGAAGAGAGTCATGATGTGGTTAAGGAATGAATATTAATGAATTTTGTGGGATTATAATGTATATAGTTAATGTGGATAAATTTTTAGACCTCTTGCAAGATATATTAATAATACAATATATTATAGTACATATATAAATAACTTTTATCTTCACAAGTTCATTGACAAAGTTAATTATCAAAAGCTATACTTATTCCTCGTGGATTTCAGCTTCTTTTTGTGCATTTTCGTATTCTATGGTAGCTAAATCATCCATTTCTAGTAAATTACTGTGGATGTTCAACTTGAAATTCATTATAAACTCAGCAATATCATAGGTTTGCTCCTGTATTTTACTTCTTTGTCTAACTAATTCATGATTCATTTGATCATTTTCAATGAGGATATTTTGATATTTATTCTCAAGTTCAATGTACCCCTGATTAGTGATAATTTTCATAGATCTCAAATCTCTTTCAAGTCTTTCAATCTGAGTGGAATATGCTGTTGAATTGTTAACCATCGTTTCGTAAATTTCTTCATAGTTCAATTTATTAGCAGTTAATCTTGATTCTAGTGAATCAATAGTTTCTCTTTTTTCCAAAATTTTCTCAGCAATCAAGTCACTTTGTTCTTGTAATTTTATTTGTTCGTCTTCATATTGATGAATCTTATTATTTATCTGGTTTCTGTATTTGAGTAGCTCAATTTTCTCGTCTTTTAAAATTTTATTAATGATTTCATGCGGTTTGTATCCTATATCTTGGTTACTCAAAATATCGTTGTTCAATTTAATCTCAAAATCGTAATTTTCAGATTTCATTTTAAAGATTAAATTATTATACTGCTTGATAAAGTTCTCTATACTTTGATAATTTTTCATTAACTCAATCTCATTAGTTTTTTCTTTTATATCTTCAATCTTATATTGAAGCGATTCAATAGTCTTTGATAATTTATCTTTCTCGTCATTAAAATTATTAATCGCATTTATAGTCAATCCCTGTTCTTGAATCTTCACTTCTAGTTCTTTCTTTTGGTCTTCAATTTTGATGAGTTCTTCTTCACATTTCACAGATTCGTCTCGTATTTTGTCTAGAACATCGGACCACTTAAACTTTCTAGTTTCCATTGTCTCTATATATGCTTTGAACTTTATTAAATCATTTTCCAATGCTTCTGATTTTCTTTCACTTTGTTCCAATACTGTTAACTGCTCATTGAGTTGATTGTATTCCTCTTGTAATTTAGAATTTTCACCTTCTAGATTCCCTATATCATTTATTAAGTTTTCATTTAATGCATCAAACTGTGATTGCATTTCGTCATAAAATTCTGAATAATCATCCCCTTCATTAATAAACGAATTATATGAATTTCTAATGTATTGAATAAATATTCTATCAAAGTCGTCATCTGAGGTCGTTAAATCATCATCTACATTTACATTTACCAAGGATAGGTTTAGTTTAACAAGCCAATATAACATACCCAAAAATGATGGCCAATTCTGGCCACCCACTGCACTAATCTGTGATCTGTTTATGCCATCTAAATACGGATAATTTAAATTCCTTAAAACAGAAAATACTTCATTCTCAATTGAACGGGTAAAGTTGTAGTATGGATCAATTTTATTGTACAAGAATTTAAAAATTAAAGTAAAATCTTTTTGAGTCGGTTGTTTTAATGTTTTACTGGTAATTGAATGATTTGTTTCTAGTTCAAACTTATTAGTCACTAAAAATTCAAATATTTCCTGCTGAATTAACAGTTGATAATTCTTATCTCGTAATGGCCTTTGATCCACAAATGTGGGTGTCTGCAGTATTGGTGTTTGCTGTGATGGTTGAGGAGTCTGTTGTGCCGATTGCTGCGATGATGATGGAGGAACAAAACTTTGTCTCCTTTTAGTTGTAGATGCTGGAGTAGAGAGTAGTGACTTACGCTTCATTGAGTTGGAAATGGGATCAATAAAGCTTCGTCCTAGAAACGAATATCTTGAGGCTGAAGCCGTAGATAATCTGTTACCTGCACTTGCTCGCAATATACTCGATGGATGAGGTATATTCGTACTATTCATGGATATATATAATATTAATTGCCAACCGTTTTGATAACGTTTTAAAGGTTACTTTGTAAAAGTCTTTTTGTTTATTTATGTTTTAAGACTTGATACTTGTGCGATACACGACTTTTGTATTTAGGTAGAATCGGAAAGATAAGTAGGCATTTAAATATTGTATGAGATGATAACGGCGTATATGTACTTAATATAATATATAGTATGTCATTTAGTTGATTAGTGGTAATTAAATGCAATGTAATGAAGCTTCCAAATTAAACGAAAATCGCTCTTGAGATAATGATGATCGAAATTGGTATATCGCAGATGGGCCCCTTCTTCACTCCAGGATAAATCAACAAATGTTTTAGTCATGTTCATTAAATAGTTGGATGTGTTTACCTTATGTGTCACTATCAGCAGGTTTTGTTATTATATACGATATCATGTATATATTTGTTCCTTAAGATGCTAGTAGTTTGTTTTACTTCACAAAATTAGATGTGGTTCATATTATTAATCTATCATATATATATTTGTACGTGTGTATATATACGTATGGGTAGAGATTTATTTCCAATTAAGAGACTGAACTACGTAAAAAAATTTATTCCGCAAACATGTTCTCATGCAATAGAATAAAATCTTATATGCATCCATCAATACTTATGGTCTTGAATTAAACCCGTAACCAAGCTTCGCAAGGAGGTCTATTTAATGGAATCCTGAATGATATGGGACATGCACTTGCACAAGCGCATGTAACTTAACATCATTAAATTAAATACGATTCAATTATTTTAAAAATAATTTCCCCACCTGAATATGTGATTTTTAGAATTAATAACATTGATTTGCACATTTTCGACAGTCCCCAATTGTCTAATTTGTATTATATTATGATTTCAGTTTGAGCATGGATCCCCTTATTCTGTGGATATTGCCCTGGTAGCAATTTTGCGATTATCATGCATGTTCGACCCTTGCATCATGACGGGATAATATAAGATAGGAAGAGATCTATATACGATCATCGTCGCTAAAAAACTTTAAAAACGATGTAGCAGGGTTAATATTCATCCCTTAGATATTACGGAATGTGATCGTGAGGCAGCATTGATTATAATGCAATACCAATAATATATCAGATGCAATGATTATATTTTCTCAATTAAGGACATTCTCAATACATATTAGAATCGATTCAATCATGTCTTCTTGGTACACATAATGGAAAAGTCGGTGAGGCCTATTTATAAGAATGCATGGGCCTTATTGTTCTTAGCCCGGCAATTTATTAATTATTGGAATGTATTTAACATGTAATATGTGTTACCTAAACTGTAAAACACCATTTTAAAAAGTTGGTAAATATTTATGTTTATTTAATACAAAGGGTCTCGTTTATCCTATTAATAGTAAGAATATAGAAAGTACACTTAGGTTCATACTTGTTAGTCTATCCATATTTTGACAAAAATATAGTAATATACTAAGAAAATTAAGCTTAAAGTGAAAAAGGTTTGTCGCACTAGCCAGCAATACCTTTACCCCTTTGACCATTGATAGCCTCAAATAAGTATAAGGCTTTTCAATAAGACAGCCAGAAAGATCTCAAGCAGAAGAAATTTGCTTTATCTCAAGGCTTCTTAGAAAAATAATTAATTCTGCATTAGGTCTAACAACAAGTATAATCTTAACACAAACACAGTCACATAGAATGAGTAGCGGGAAGCCTAAAACACCAGTATCTTCCCCTAAAATTCCCAAAGCTGTAAGGATGAATGCACCCTCAACACCTCCAAGTGCTTCCAAAAATAAACTGAAGAGACTTTCCAATATTTTGAAAACGCCAGATCAACCAGTTCATTCTTTGCCATTTTCACCATCATTAAAAAGAACTAATTCTGGAAGCTATAAATCACCTGAATACAGACTTAACTCACCAGGTATATCATCACCAAATAATTCCAACCTCCTTAAGACTCCAAGACATACTGGGTATGATTCAGATGACGGTACTGAGGGCTCTCGTTTAAAGATACAGAAGACACCGCAATATTTTTCTCCAGGTAAAAAACTCTTTACTGATGAGTCTGGGGGCAAGGAAGAATTGTCCGAAATCAGTCTACAGCTTAAAAGCAGACTTAGTTCAGCTTTGGGGAAAATTCAACTGAAAGATAAACCAGGAAAGATCAAATTCACAGAACTTACCTTTAATTCAGATTTATCACCTACTAAGAATTCAAAGCCTAATGTAAACGGCAACTGGCTGCCTTCTAATTCTATTCAGAAGGCCAATTTGAATTTACAGACACTTCAACTGTCGCCATTACCGCAAGGCGGGTCGGGATCGCCTACATTTTTACAATCAGGTCTGTTTTCTAATAACAGCCCACAATCACCATTAAAAAAATCACCAAATTTCTCTAATAATGATCGAATTTCAGAAAATCCTATAAATATGCCTTCGCCTGACGAAGAATCGAGTGCCCATAATGCATTAATCGCCGCTCTTTCGAGGCAAAGAAAGTCTCGTACATTATCTAACTCAGGGAAGACAAGACCAACATTGACACCAAAACTTGTAGCTCTAATTAGAGGACAGAATTCTGACCTCAAAAATGGCATACAACTACCACCACTTAATGTTGCATTGAACTCTTCAAATAACGAAGAAAGACGAAATTCATCTAATCATAATGAACAAGATGCTGTATTATCATTGATGTCTTTATCGTCACCACAATCAGTAAAATTTGGTCACAGCAGAAATCACAGTCAAGGTAACAATTCTGCTGGGTCATCTAGGTCGTCATCTGTGCTAGTGACAAGCCCCAAGGGTGCAAACTCACAGGTTCATATTCCTCCGATAAGTGGTATGATAGACAAGAATAATAACACTAGCATTACTAACAATAATGATAATAATGATGATACAGTAGATACTGATGCTACTGATATTGATGATAATTTGACTGACGATGACAACAACAATGACGATGAATAGACCATTTAAAGAATAAAGAATAATTTATTTTTAATTTTTACGTATATATGTCTTTTTTTTTTTTACTATAGACTTCAGCTTCATCCTTTGTATTATTGACTATATCTTTTCAATTGACGTTATGATTCCAGATTTATTTATATGGGACCTTGACTTCTAGCGATAATTCCCCTATGGCCACTAATTTGTCTAGAGAATTGCGTGATGTGATGTAGCCAACAGGAATATTCAGTAGCGCCATAAAGCGTTCCCTTTCCCCAGGATTCCTGCCGATTTCAAATAATCTGCTTATGAGCGATCTTCTCATAGGCTCTTTTTTTCTGCCAGTATTGGACGTAGCCAATAGCGGACTTATTAATGCAAATCGTACTTCTCTTCGCTAAGGTAAAACCGAATCTAATTCTTATCGAAAATTTTTCCACAATCTCGGTCAAAGGACTAACTTCTTGGTCATCTACACTAGACCCAGTACTATTTGCAGATGATAGATTTTGCAAGCATTAATATATTTCTCTACACAAATAAAGAAGTTTGCTTCATTTATTTTACATCTAACACTACAGATACCTGGTATTTGGTTTGCATGTGATGGTTACGACATCAACATCAATCTATCTTGCAAGTTCTTATCTTATACAATAATTCCGTGTAGCACTCTGTGAGTATCTTTCCTCATCACCTCTTCGGTCCTAAACCGGCAACGAGAGCAAAAAGAAAAAACTTGTTACACAAAAATATTTTCCTAACTTAGTCATTCAATCCTGCTTACCAATATGAGCAGATTTGATATCAAATCGATTATTAGTTTTATAATAATTAATAATTCTTTGGGAATATCGAAGATTTGAAAAATACTTATAAGAAGACAAGAGTCTGCAGTTAAATTATCAACAAGACGTATAATACAAAACCGTTAGGCGGCATTAATCATTAATTATAAGTATACGATAACCATAGGAACTGATTAGTAAGATGAAAATTTTGCTTTTATTACATCCTACAGTAGTAACTGAACCACAAGAAGTGGAAATCCATAAGAAAGAGATCATAAAACAACATGCAGATGCAGAGATTACCCAACAGATAATAGACAGGGTGGCCAAGCAGCAAGTGAGCTTGCCTCATGAATACTTCAACAAAGTGGTTTATGTAAATCCAAATAAAAATAATAGAGACATTCCAGCGCTGACCATAAAGATTCTCCAAACCACTTTGTTATGTGGTGGTGACATTATAGGTGACTTACCAACTAATCAAGATTTGGACGTTATTATGAGTGGATTGATTGTTAAAGAGGCAGGTTCTTGGCTTAAACCAGAACCTGTGGAGGCTGTTTCTCTCAGTTTAAAGAAACCTAGTGGTAATAAGACTGACTCTCAAGCTAAGAAAATGTTTTTCAAGAAAATAAGTTCACCACAGCCAGCTGTTGGTTTGACTGATACCTCTGCTTCAAATTCTGATGACGAAAACTCCATGAAAAGGAAATTAATAGAAACAAAGTTAACTTACTTCAGTGAATCTGAAGAAGAGTCTGATTCTGATGGTGATATTATTAATGAGGATGATTTAATAGCAGAAGCTAACGTTTTAAATTTGATCATACCAAAGAGATGTGAATTGCCAAATGGTAAGAAGAGAAGAAAGGCATGTAAGGATTGTACTTGTGGATTAAAGGAAATGGAGGAACAAGAAGATGCAGAACAACGTAGCTTGCAGAATACCTTGCTAGGTACAATGGCTCGTAGTGCAACGGCAGAAGCTATTAAGATTGAGGAGAGATTGAAGAGCAAAATTCAATTTTCTGATGATGACCTCGCTGAAGTGGATTTCACGGTTGAAGGAAAAACTGGAGGTTGTGGTTCTTGTGCATTAGGTGATGCTTTCAGGTGTGACGGTTGTCCATACTTAGGGTTACCACCTTTCAAGCCTGGAGAGATCGTTTCCATCGATAGTTTTGGTGAAGATATTTAAATTCCAAATTAGCATTTTTCATTCCAAGTTTTAAATATTTTCATTATATATTTTAGCTGGATTCCACCTTTCAGCATGTGAGTTACTTTTGTTTATTCGTGGTAAAGGTACATCTTTACTTCAGTTTTAATAGCACAACTAAATTATTGTAGAGATTTTAGCTGATCTTTTGATTTAGTACATAGAAATACACATTAAAGTGTTAGCTAGCTCGGTAGTTGATTTTATTCTAAGATCCCATTCCTTCACTACTATTATGTAACTTTAAAATATTCCAATTTAATATGAATCTTATAATATTTTAAATAGGATATGCTATATGCCTTATACTGATGAACTAGGCTATGGTGTTTTTGAAATCTATGGCGTAGATCTGTTACGAGATGTCCAAGCTAGAGGTTTACATCGGCAAATGGGTTTTTGCTCGTCTTCTTTAATTATATTGTTACATTGCGATTTTTAATGCAAGATTTCCTTGCAACCTTTAATCATTATTGATCCAGTGCAGTAAATGCTGATTATCACTGCCACATACAGAGTTTGGTGCCCTTGAATAGATAAATTTTATTGTTGTGCATGTAATAAGCCAAGGTACTCTGAAACAAATTCACGATACATTTCGTTTAAGGCGTTTATGCGGTTGTAGTCTATATTGTTTGCAATTATAAGGCATTGCTAGTCGGCTTTTTTTTTTGCAATATATCAATAAAAATGTTGCGTACTACCAATATATTGAAAGTACATTCTTAACTAAAACTATATAATCATTCTAGCGAGATATGACGGCATATTTCCGTTTATTGCTCTGTTTTCTTCTTCTTCCGTCACCGTACTACTAGTATACTAGTATTTTTAGTATACATGTAGCTATAAAAGAGCCATCTACATAGTTGATCGGCTATATTGATGGCCTATTGTAATCCGAGTCGTTTTGTTAAAAATATCCCTGAGCTATATTGTACTTTGACTTTAATTGAAGCTAAATACGAACATTAATCTATTTAAGTACTAAGAACAGTAGTATTTACTTCAATTCTATAAGAAAAAAAGATGTAGATCATGTGTCACATGGATTACTGCGATAGTTTTTATTAGACATCACCTCCAAGTCACCCCCAACCAAGAGATACTCATATTATTTTGTTTCTACTTGCATATAGAAAACTACAGCCAGTATATGTGGATGAGAGCCCTGAATGATGAGTATCCCCCATCTGCGTATACGCAAGATATGTTTGTACATCAATCTCGTCAAATATTCCGGTTTTATAAATTTGTACCTGTCATGACCGTAACTCTTGGATTGTTTTCGACTTGGTCTTTCGGACTTTAACTTAGATACGAGGGTAAATATTGCATATGCCAAGGACTTGCTTAAAACCCCTCACACATTGCCTGTATATGTACATTAACACAATTTTAAATCACATGCAAGACGCACCCCATGGATGTAGGTTTATGCTGGTCTAGATAATCCCTTTCAATGCGTCTGACATATTGTAAACTATAAACGGCTTTGTAGTATATGCAGAATTATACACGAAGACGACGTCGATTGACGATATCTGTGAGTGGAATTAAGAATAGATGACAAATTCTTAGAGATGATCAAATACAGTAAAATGCCGAAAGTGGCAATAAGTTCTCAAAGTATAAATTGATATTTCACTTAATATGACTGTGCAGTATTTGAACAATGTATGTCTACACCATATTATTGGACTGTTCTGTAAATAAACTTAAATCAAGCACCAGACGACAACATTAATGCCAGCCCCATTAATTGTGAATGGCGTATCGAACCTTACATTGAACCCTTTTTGTGGCCTTAATCTTATGAAATTGTTAATGAAATTAACCAATAATCATGTGTAGTAGACAAATCTGAAATTATAATATAATGGTAGCTGATTGTTGACTGTTGGAATTGATTGTTAAGATGTTTGTTAAGATATTTTAGCCTCTGGTTTACAATGTAAAGTTTACGTGTAAATTATTGTATACACATAACTGGTAAAAGACTAAGAAACATACAGGTGATTATCATAGTAATTGATGCACTTCTGAATTAAGGGTTCAGATGTGGATATTCACTACTCTATTTTGAAAAATTTTCAAGTTGAGATACACGTTACGTTTTGAAGTAAATATTCCTCTTTAAGAAATTAACCAAGTATTTTTTGCTAATTTATGGATCACTACCAATTCGCAGTAATTTACCATGGACCTGCTTCAAATTTCTGCTTTCCTAGATTTGCTAGAATAAGATGCAGCAATTGTAGGTTTTCAAATACAGCTTGATAGTTGAAGTAGATCTAAAGTGATCTCATTTATTAATGAACAATATAGCACAGAAAGTATTTAATAGAATAACAAGTATAGAAAGTAATTAGAATGTCATATATTATCTAGGATAGGCGTCTAATGCAATTTTTCGTAGTCAACGATATAAACCTTATTGATGTTGATTAACGCCAACACTATCCAATCCATAGCTGCCAGAGGTGGAAGGAGTTGGTAAAGAATTAAATCTTTGTGGTTGACCCATTGGGATTTGGTTTTGAGAGTCGTAATTCATAGGAAACTGAAGATTAACCTGTTGTGAATACTCACCTGAATGAGAAGCAGGATATTGTGAAGACACGGACAACGGACTCAATTTGTCTTGATTGTGTTGGTTGTTCATTTCATTTGTGCTGCCGTATGAAAACAGATAACTATGAGGATGAGCTTGTTGAACCTGTTGGTAAGGATTTGAAACAAGATATTGCGTAGCGACCGGTTGGTTAATATAATTAAGGTTTTGTTGCATCGTAGAACCTTGTTGCATAGGTTGTGGTTGTTGATGAGGTTGTTGATGTTGCTGTTGTTGAGGTTGTGTTTGTGTTTGTTGTTGAGTTTGCTGTTGTAATTGTAAATACTGTTGGTATTGATCTTGTTGCAATTGCATCATTTGTTGGTTGTGTAATTGAGCTTGTTGTTGTCTAATGTATTTTTGATGACAAGCTGGGCAATTTTTTGATTTACCATTTCTTCTTGGGGTATACCTATATCCTGGGTACTTTTTTGCGTGATTTTGTTTTTCTTCTTCTGCCAAATTGTTCCAATGTTCTTTTTCTTCTTTTGATAATGCTCTCCATCTTCTACCTAATTCTCGAGATACTTCGGGATTGGTTCTGATAACACTACCTTCATCCAATACAGATTGATGATATTTCTGTCTGAATAAAATAAATGCATTTCTTGGTCTTGGGATTCTATTTTGATTAGATTTACAAGTACACTTCTCTGTTACTTGACCCTGGCCCCAGGCTGGGTTTTGCATAATTGCAGAAGTAGGGGTAGTATTTGTACTTGACACTTGTGAGTTATTAGAAAACAAATCAGGTGTTGATTGACTTGACTGTGGCTGTTGCATTCTATTATCTGTATATATTTGACCATTAGAAGTAACAGGAACCATATTAGACGGCATCATTGGCGGAGAAACTGGGTGTTCATAAGTGCCATAGTTTTGACCTTGTTGAGTCTGCTGTTGTCCAATAGGAACTAATTGGGATAATGAAGGCAATGTATGCTTGGAATGCACATATTCAACTGGCATGTTATGATTATTATAGTAAACTGCTGCTGACATTTAACAAAAAATTATGTGTGTTAATAATATTATGCGAGCTAATAACTAATTAAACTGAAAAGTATATTAGAAAAACTCGAAGTAATATGAGACGTATCTGAGGTTGCAATTGCTGATGAAGTGCTTTTAAAAATTATCGACAATTAAATTTTTTAAATGATAGTAGAATTTAATCTCTAACTAATGTGTGTTCTTTAATTCTTCTAAATCAATAGCAGATGTAATAAATACACAGATAGTGTAACGTTCTTTGGAATTGGTATCGGGATTCTTTGGTATGATTAAAAATCAATTTAACGTTAATCAATAACTTTTATAACTTAGCTTATATGTTTAAGCGTCCACTGATATATTATCTAAAAAATATCAAGATAAACTAAATAATGTAGAATAAAAGCCTAATGTGTAGATTTGTAGGTATATATAAATATATCTTTGGAAATGACTCCAAATATATATATATATGGAAACTCACCTTGCTAATAATTACTTGTATTAACGTACATCATGTGCCTAGTATATTTTCAATGAATCATAGAACCTGCACATCATCTGTGCAGTGTCGATGTACGATTGCTAAGGAGAAAAGAGATGTCATTATGAAAACAGTAGCTAATGCATCTTAGCACTGCCTGCTGTTTCACTTGAGAGTGCAGGATCTGCGTTAATGTGCATACCGGTGAATTTTAAAAGGTTGTTAGTGGTTGTAATTGAAGTTAAAGTCGGAAGTGGAAATCTCACCAGATTTGGGTGGAAGTGTAATCCGACCTATTTCCCTGTTTTGATTTAGTTCCTAACCTAGCGAAGGGTGTATTCTAACTTAATGATTATTATAAAAATGTTGTGAAGAGAATATATTTGAATGACTCTTCTACTATATTGATCCTGCGGGTGAATAGTAAAGTTGACAAGAAGAAACCTGCAAATGAGAAAACTTAGCGATGATGGAGAACTATTATTTAATCGTCAAGTGAAAGATCCATTATCGTCTTATGACAGGATCTCAGTAGAGTCGTGGCAGAATAAAAACTTTCTATTACCGCAAAAAGATGCGTATGCGGTTAAAAGTCAGTTTATCCTAAAAGGCATTTAGAGAACTCTTAGTCTATAGTATACGAATACAAATGAATCATGTATGAACACTGAAGTAATGAAATTGGAGTCTGTTTGTTAAGATTTTATCATTTTCCACGGAAGAAGTACTTCCAGTATGAATATGAGCAAATTTTTTAATGAAGGTAAGAATGGTAAGTAAGGCTAATATCTGTATATATGAACAGAACAGATAGAAAGGGTAATAGGATAGTAAGATATTGTATTAGGCCTATTGTAGGTGAAAGCTGTTAGTATTGTCTAGTATATTGTGTTGTGTATTTGTATTAAAATCATACTATTTGGAACTGAAGCCTCGTAAGCGCATAGACAATGAAGATTTGTGCGATGAGCTCTAATTAGGAGAATCGCTACTTTAGGTTGTTGTTCCTGCGTATGTTGGCTTGAATAAAAGGATAAATAATTGTATATCAAAGGCGCAATATACTATATACAGATATTCGCTAAATGTTACCAGTCTAACCAAGATTCCTTTTAAAGGCGTGTATATATAGCCACCAAACCGGAAGTGTCATTTACGTAAGCCCAATTTGAAATCTTTAAGTGCTGATGCGGCTTTTTTATCTATGTAAGGTACGGGTTTTGGGAGGACAAGCATTAATAAGTGCATCTTAAGACATGGTCTGCTGTAGAGCTCTCATTTGATAATAAACCTCCAATAACCAGGTGGGCTCGCAACACTACCACTTTCTTTTTTATAGTCATCCCCAGTGACTTCAGTTTAAATATGTCATGCAAGTTAGTTGACTGGGATAAAATAATATTCTCAATTAATTATGTAACGATTGAACAAATGGGCAGATATCGCTTGTTCTAAATATGTCTAAATATCATACAATCTCGCAGAAATATCGACCTAAGTTCCGATTTGTACTTCCTTCACTTAGTGTCATCGACGTAGCGAAATATAGTACAATACCATGGGTCCCGGCTTAACACCTGCATCGGCATTTTGAGTGCCGGCTAAATTATTACCTTTCCGACTATGGTGTGCTCGTAATTCCTCTTACGGTTTATTTCTGAATTGGGACGTACCTGAATTTGTATGTTTATTGACGGTGAGAAGAATTGATTGCAAATGCGGAATAAACTACGTCAACTAACCAATTATGGCTGAGGCAGACTTAAACTACATCTCCTTTGGTTCTGATTAAAGATATACTACGCAGGAACCAGACTCCCATACCTTCAGAATATTAGATATCTTGAGATTGGCTATATCACACATTTTTTTAATATAACAGAAATTTCATTGCGCTTGTATTTGTTGAAAATACCACTAATCCACATGGTCGCGTATCAATGTAGTTATGTGGAACGATTAATTCCAGAAACATATAAGGGAACCTCTTGGTGAATTAATTAATAAAGTATTAGCGACTTTACCATATCTTTGCTGGAAGGCATAATTTTTAAGGTATGTTTATGACGGTGCATTAATGTTAATTTTCTCTTCCATTGTCCTGTGAATAAGTGTCATAGGTAGAATAGTCGGCTAAGAAATTTAAAAATTTCATCAAAATCCAAATACACTGGTTAGGGGTAGTTAGTAAGTCGATAATGTTATGCAAAATTACTAGATAGTTGGTTGCAACTAGTATCATATAGACTCTACTTATAAAGAAGTAGCAGAGTCAATTTTCCTTTTATTATATGAGAATTTCAGAGGTGGTCATTACTACAGCTTTTTGTCAGGTACCGTTACTCAAATCGGTAAATCCTACTAGATCTCCATTAGTTACTACTTTGGAGAATAGAGTTATGCACTCCTGAATATCAAAGCGTTGTAATTTTGTACTTCGAATTTCCACACTTCCTACATTTGTTTACATACGTATCTGTAGGAAAAATTTCATTGTTTCAAGAAATTGTTGTTTTGTATATAGCAATACGGGATATATGTGCAATTTGCTGATAAAGATGGAATGGTTCGTGCACGATTTATTTGATGACTCCGGATTCAGACTGAAAAATTATAACTAACAGGAATTAGGTAATTTCAGTTATTGCAAATAGTAGTCGTGTTGTCTGAGGGATTATAGACACATAAACCCTTAATTTTTGACGTAATTGTGAAATTTGACCGGAATAATTAAAAAAGCGGTTAAGCAATGTCGATTAACATATTGAATGGGACCGACGAGTTCCCCTATCCCACTTCAATAGATAGAAGTGATTTCCAGAATTCCAGTACTGATGATGTTGATACGTTTTTATTTGAGCATCATAGATTTACATCAATTGATTCACTTAGCAAAGAACTTGAGAAACTTTCTATTACACTCAACAATGACTTAGTCAATCTAATTAACAGCGAATATAAAGATTTTATCAAATTAGGAAATTCGATCAATGGCGGATTGGAGTTGATAAATATGATCAAAATTAAGTTAGCAGAGTTTAAAAGAGACTTGATAGTTGTTGATAACAGTTTAGAAGATTCTAAATCACATGTTGAACAGTTGTTACAGGAGAAGAAAGAATTAATTGCATTAAAACTGTCTATAAAATTGTCCTTGTTACTTGGCAATCAAATAGCGAACTTTGAAAGTATTTTATCTTTCAATACTGAGTCTATGTTAAAGCTTCAAAACCTTATGCTGCTCTATGTATCTATTCTAAAACTTTTCAATTTTGTAAATACTGATGCTAATAGTGACAATCAGTATATTAGCAAGATACTTGCAAATAAGATCTCATCTTTGAAACTTAGTTTCAAGTCATATTTAGACGCAACATTAAAGCATGCAAACAAAGATAGACTGGTTAATTCTGCTTTGTTGTTGGAACTTATGAGCATTTATAAAATTATTGGTCATGAATCTGACTATATTTCCATTATTAAACATAGATAGAATTAAAAATCTAAATTCAGTTTTTAATTCTATTTTTTTGCATATCTCTCGCTTGATCAAGGAAGTAATGTTTAAAGCCTTTCTTATATATATTAATACCCTTTATGTTTAACGAATAGTTAGTTATTAGATTTACGGTTCTTTTTTTGAAAGTGTGTAGATAATGATTATACCTTCTTGATCTAGATTTTCATTTTTTTTTAGCAACTTTCAAGTATTTTACAGAAATTGTTTCAAATATAGAAAAATTTATCTATATTGTTATGCAAGATACCAAATATACAAGCAAAGAATAACCATATTTTCCAATTTAATAGTTGCAACTGCTTGAAACAATGATACAGAATAATTTTATGAAACATAACACATTTGTCTGGATTCTACTTTGCAACGTCTACTATTTTAGTCTATTGTTTCATACGTAAATTTATTTGTAGATCATGTACTTTATTTTTTATAAGTTGCAAGAAATACCAAATTATTTGTAATTGAGAATGAATGTACTCTTTTGATGGATCCCTTATACATATCCCTTGCATAATAATTGATGCAATAAATTCTCTTACGTTGGAACCCATATAGTAGTATCTACTAGGAATATCACGTGTCAATCCATGTGATTTGTCGATATATAAATTACGCGGAAACGCCTAATTAACCACTGAATGTAGAGTAAATTACAGCACCAACCATACGACGACAATTATACTCATTTTTCACTATTACCAATATGCAATAGTTAAAATATTTATCAGTAAATATTAGAGATTATTGGATATAAAAATCGTATTTAAATATGGTCTTAGGTGAATACTTTATTGGTAGACATGAATGGGAAAATGTCGACAAGAATCAGTTACCAAAGGACATTCCGGAAGTAGATGAAGTTGGAGCAACATCAGCACCATTATTATCTGCTTCTTACTACATTGGTGCCAAATGTAAGCCTTACAACGATGATTTCATGATGTGTAAAGACGAAAACAATGGAGGTACTTTAGAATGTTTAAAAGAAGGTAGAAGAGTTACCAGATGTGCCATATCCGTTTTAAAGGACATAAATAAATATTGTTTTGATGAATTCAAGTTGCATTACGAATGTTTAGAACAAGAAAACCACAGATTGGGCCATTGTAGAAGCTCTGAATCCTTGTTGAGCAAATGTATTTTCCAAAACATGAACTTGGAAAAGAAAATCCCAGGCATTAAAGAACAAATTCACTTGAACGAAAACCCAATCTTCCAAGGTACCTCTAAGGACAAGGCTAAGGCTGCTGAATTCTTGAAGGCTAAGGCTGCTAAGGAACAAGCTAACTAAGTAATATAGAGGTATCATTTACTGTTATACATAGTTGGTTTGGACAACATCATCTCTAAGCTTGCCTACTATTATTTATCTCCGCCACAGAATTTTTCTTCCATACATTTTAATTAGATGCATTCTCAAAAGACAACATTTGGTATTGGTTCAATTGGTAATTATGAGATACTGACGGTGATGGGTCGTTTACACACTCTATGTCCCTCATTCTGTCGTATTCCAACCATTTTTCTGCCACCAAATATATAGATGCAACATTCAACGTTACATCTACATTTATTCACTGTTATAGCTACATATCGTATATAAGTTAATCTTATTTAAATCATACAGTTATTCTTGACATGAACTTCAACATAAAATATGGATCATAATTCTGATTACATAAGCGTTACTCAAGAATTCAAAGACGCTAAAAATTTTATTGTAAACATATCAAATTGTTGTAAAACAAGTATCAAACAATTGGCTATTAAGAATTAAGTACAATGTTTGGAAATTCATCTGGAGGAGGGATGTTTGGTAGTAACACCAGTACATCTAATTCTGGTTCCACTGGAGGTGGGTTGTTTGGAAGCAAGCCTGCTGGTACTGGGTTTGGAGCAGCCAACCAAGGCGCCACTAACAGTGGATTTTCCTTTGGGTCTAATCCTGCTAATCCTGCTAACAACTCTAATTCCGGTGCAGCTGGGGGACCATTTGGATCCTCCAATACTGGTACCACTGGTGGAATGTTTGGTAGTAATAATGCCAACAGTAATGCATCAGGAGGATTATTTGGAAATAACAGCGCTAGCAATAACGCTAACAACACTAGTGGAGGGCTATTCGGTGGTAGCAATAATAATAACAACAGCAGCAACACAGGAGGTGGGTTGTTTGGAAATAACAATGCCAACAATAACACCGGTAATGCTAGTGGAGGATTATTTGGCAATAACAATGCTAACAGTACTAGTAACACTAACGGAGGATTATTTGGGAATAATGCCACTAATACATCTGGCCAAAGTGGAGGGTTATTTGGTGGTAACCAAAATTCAAATACTACTGGTGGTGGATTATTCGGTGGAAATAACAATGCTACCTCAAATTCAGCTAGCGGATTTGGTGCTACAAACACACCCGCTTCTAGTGGTGGGTTATTTGGATCATCAAACACTAATACAAATGCTGCAGGAGGTGGATTATTTGGCAATAAACCAGCTGGTTCTGCGACCAATGCTACCGCAGGAGGCGGTTTGTTAGGCAACAAACCCAGCGGAACTACTGGTGGATTATTTGGATCATCTAACACCGCCAATACATCTGGTGGTATGTTTGGATCAACCAATAATAATAACAATACCAATGCGTCTGGTGGATTATTCGGTAGTACTACAAATAACAATGCAAATAGCACCACAGGTGGATTATTTGGTAACAAACCAGCAAATGCACCAGCCAGTGGCGGAATATTTGGGTCGTCTAACACATCTAACAATCAAGGAGGATTATTTGGAACTACTAATAACCAACAACAACAACAACAAAACTTTGGTAATAATACACTTAATAATTCTCAACCAGCATTTGGATGGAGTCAAACTCAAACTCAAACTCAACAGCAGCAAGCTCCAAATTCATTATCAAATATTTCTAACACTAATTTCAATCAAGTTCCAAATTATAACATAAATAATGCATCTACAAGTAATACCTACACACCAGCTGTCAATGATCAACTTGTTAAAATTAAAGAACAATGGGACCCAAATTCGATAAAGTGTGCTTTAAAAACTCATTTTTACAACAAGTTGAGTGATCAAGATGCTAATATCCTTTTTAATCAACCTAGACCAGGTAATGAGACCCCTGAAGACTGGGATAATGCAATGAATAAAAGACCATCACGTAATCATTATCCTGTCAAGATTACTTCATTTAATGAAGTCGCACAAAGAGTTGAAGTACAATTGGAGCATGTTGCTAAATCAAGAATATTATTGAACTCTATTAATGAAAAGCATACCGAGTTATCGTCAAAGCATGATTTAGATAACAGTACCAGAATTCTTAAAGCAAAGGGAAAGCATACAACTTTATCTAGAAGATTGTTGAGATTAGCTACAGTCTTGGCAATTTTGAAATTGAAGGGGTACCCTCTTTTACCAGAAGAAGAAGAGATTTCCAAGCAATTTGAATTATTGAATTCCAAGTTGAACGATCCAAACAGTTCAATTGGAAAGTTAAACGATATATTTGCCAGATTAGCGGTATTGAAGGAAAGATCCGATGACTTAGATTTCCAGTTTGAGAAGTCACTTAATTCAATCAATCCCGCTGCATTGAATGGTGTTGGTAATAATGAAGGAATTGATGCCGATGCTCAAAATGTTAATAACTCATATGAAATTGTGAACAAGCTTTCTAAACTGTTGTTAAAACAGCAGATGGGTTTGAACTACTTAAATGACGTCTTAGAGAAAGACATGGAAGTAGTTAACGAGCTTTCTAAAAAATAGTCAATTAATATGTACATTAAATTATATATCTTTATATTAGTCATAAAAACCATTAAAACCTTTAGATAAAGTATTCTGATGCAAGCGTATGTCTTCGTTATCTTTGTTAAAGTTACCTGTCTCCAGTGTTGTATCTGAATTCATCATCAGACTATACAGCAACCCTTCAAAATCATTCATTGGTAGAAACCTTTCAAAACCCACCAAACTGTTAATACCTTCTACGCCAACCTTAAATCCTATGGAATCAAATTTATGGAATTTCTGAAAATTATGTCTTATTTTCTTCCTGAAATCAGGGATTTCCTTCGAATATGGACCATCTTCTGCTATTATAAATTGGTTTGAGCTAACTGATGGAGCAAATGTGAATTTCTTATCGTACATCAATGCTTCTTTAGTTAGATGATATTTGAACAAAACCTCTAATTCTCCATTCCAGTATTTTTCATCATCAGCTACATAGGAGTATCTGGGCAAAGCTATAACTCGATTTAACGTATTTATTATCGTATCTTGCCTTTGTTTGAGTTGTTGTTTGGTTTCAATTACATCATAAACACTCCCTTCTGGCTCCAATAAAGTTCCCTGACTCGAGGGATTATATGCTAACACTAATCTAGAGTCATACAATGCAACTCTGCTTTTATCTCTGTTGATTCGAAAGAATTCTAGATTACCAATGCTCTTGAAATTTCTATATAGATGTTGCACTTCTTCAGGCTTCGTAGGTACTGGTGTCATTTTTATATCCACCACAACATGATATTGGAAATACCGTGCTATTTGCTTATTTATATTTGTTATATTCATTATCAATTACCTACCTACTCATTTATTTTTCAAATCATCTTCTCCATATACATTTTTTTAATTCTCGATGGCCTTCGCGATATTAAATTATAATAGCTTTACGCTAGAAGTCGTTAATCATTAATATTATCTTAGATTATATTTGAAGTATGGGAAACAATGATACAATTATATTAGTGCTAAAAGATAAGCTTTCAGAACAATTAAATAAAGATATCAATGAAAACCTTGTGAAGACTGTAGTGGGATTTTATAAAAAAAATAATAGCTTTGATGTATTTAATAGTCAGACAAAGATATTGGGACTAGGTGATCCCGATAAATGCAAAGAGATATATGATATAATTAATGATAACATAAGTAAAATAGATAACTTGCTAAATTTGCCGGTAGGGCTGTCTAATAGCAATGCTGGGAGCAAAAAGAAAAAGCATACTACGAAAAGACGTACATTAGCATTATCATTTGATGAAGAGGAAGACGATGATATTATAAACACTACTTCACAGAAACCAACAGTTCCATTCAAGAAAATTAACATAAAGAAACCTTTTAATAAAACTAAATTAGATTTCGATGATGACGAATTAGACGATTCCCCACAGGTCAAGGAGTCTGTCTCTAAACCCAAATTTAATTTTAAAAAGATTAAAAAGGAAGATGCATTTCGGAAGAATGAATTTTCTAGTGATATAAATGGATCAAATGAAATTAATGAACCCTTAAAATCCAAACAAGAAAAGCGTCCTGATGAAGCAATACAGACAGAACCAAGTACACCCAGTTTGTCAGAATTGGCTGAATTAGAAAGAAACTCTACCGCATCCAAAGATGATTATTCGGCCTTAATGGCAGATATAGATGAGGAGGTTGATATAGAAAATGATAGAGAATGGTATTTGGCGGAAGAAAATGGGTATGCTGCAGGTGATTCGTTAGATGTAGATAGCACGACAGTTTCACATGATAGTAGGATATCCAAAAGACATCAGCAGAATGCTAATTTAAGTGGAGGGATATTTGATGAGAGTACTGGTCGATATATTGACTTTGATCACGATGCATCTAATACTTATAATGATATATCCAGGATTCCAATAAATTCCCATTTTTTGATTCCACCATTTTTGGAATCCGCCGAAGATGATTTGAAGTTACAAATAAGTGGAACTGGTCTAACAAAAATTGGCCCAACAATAAGTCCAATAAAGGATACCAATTCTGAGTTAGCTATTCTGGCTAAGCAAGGTAGCTTTGTAGTTAAAGATAAGAAAGCGAAAAACGAGAGAGCTGAACAAACAAAGCAAAATTCTAGTATATCAAATACAGCATTAGGAAATATTCTTGGGGTTGACGGTAATCAACAAGAAAATGAAATGAAATCAAATGAGGATACAGTAGAAGAAAAAATAGAACAAATATCAATACAACAGCAACGAAGATCATTACCAGCATACGCTGTGAGAGATAAGTTAATTCAAACTATAATGGAGAATCAAGTTTCTATTATTATCGGTGAGACAGGTTCTGGTAAAACTACTCAATTGGCACAATTTCTCTTTGAAGAGGGATTGGGTAAGAATTTAGAGCAAAATGGAATTAAGAAAATGATAGGTTGTACTCAGCCTAGAAGAGTTGCTGCAATGTCCGTTGCGAAGAGAGTAAGTGAAGAAATGAATTGTGATCTAGGTGGGTTAGTGGGGTATTCAATCAGATTTGAAGATAAAACCAACCCAACTAAAACCGTAATAAAATATATGTCAGAAGGTATATTATTAAGAGAAATCCTAGCAGATCCAAATTTAGCAAACTATTCCTGTATCATTATGGATGAAGCACATGAAAGATCGTTAAATACTGATGTGCTATTAGGTCTTTTCAAGAACCTTTTAACTAGAAGGAAAGACTTAAAGTTGATTGTTACATCTGCCACAATGAATGCAGATAGATTTGCTAGATTCTTCGGGGATGCTCCTCAGTTCACAATACCAGGTAGAACCTTCCCCGTGGAGGTATTATTCAGCAAATCTGGCTGTAGCGATTATGTTGAAACAGCAGTTAAACAAGTATTAACTATACATTTACAAAATACTAGTAAAAATGATGGTGACATATTGGTCTTCATGACGGGTCAAGAAGATATTGAATTCACTTGTGAGTTGATAAGAGAAAAGTTAGCATTGCTTGATGAACCTCCACCTCTTGATATATTCCCAATATACTCTACAATGCCGGCAGACTTACAGAAAAAGATCTTTAATAAATCTAATACTCTCAGAAGGAAGGTAGTCGTTGCTACCAATATTGCAGAAACATCCTTAACTGTCGATGGTATTAAATATGTTATCGATACTGGTTTAGTCAAGCAAACAGTTTATAATCCAAAACTTGGAATGGACACATTGCAGGTTATACCAGTATCCCTTGCAAATGCTCAACAAAGAAGTGGTAGAGCTGGTAGAACGGGACCAGGTATAGCATACAGACTTTACACCGAAAAAGCAACTAGTAATGACCAGATGTATCCTCAGCCGATCCCTGAAATACAAAGAACTAATTTGAGTAATGTAATGTTAATGTTGAAGTCACTTAGTGTCAATGATATTACGAAGTTTCCATTCTTAGACTCGCCTCCACGAGATTTATTAAATTGTTCTCTATACGAATTGTGGAGTATTGGAGCTTTAGATAATCTCGGTGACTTGACATCCTTAGGAAAGTCAATGTCCAAATTTCCCATGGAGCCAACATTAGCTAAATTGATCCTACTCTCTTGTCGACCAGAATTCAATTGTTCAGAAGATGTTATTACTATTGTTGCAATGTTATCAGTTCCATCCGTCTTCTTTAGACCCAAGGAAAGAGCGAATGAAGCAGACATGGCAAGGGAGAAATTCTTAATTGCCGAATCAGATCATCTTACCTTATGGAATGTTTATAATCAGTGGGAAACAAATTTCAAGAAATTTAATAAAAACTACAAAAAATTGAACTCGTGGACAAAGAGAAACTTTTTGCACGCAAAATCATTACTTAGAGCCAAGGACATCAAGAACCAGATACTACTAATTATGCAAAAGTCTTCATTACCAATTTTGAAATCGAAATCTGATGATGATATCAGGAAGTGTTTATGTGCTTCGTTTTACCAACAACTGGCTAAATTAGCCAAGGTGAATGTGACTGGATCGTCCGAGTTTATAAACTTAAGACACAATTACATGAAGATGTATTTGCATCCAACCAGTGCCTTAAACGACAGCAATTTGTCTTCCAGCTACGTCATTTACCACGAATTAATTTTAACTACAAAGGAGTATATGAGTTGTGTTACCAGCGTTGATCCTGTTTGGTTACTTGAGTATGGATATTTGTTTTATAACGTAGCTGATAATTACGCTTTGAAATTAAAAGACCTTAATTTGAATTTGATTGGCAAAGAAGATATTCAGAAATTAATCGAACAAGATAAAGAAAGGTATAAAAGGAGAATAGAAAGCGACATGGCTAGAAGATCCAGACCGCATAATAAAGTCATACCAATGGTCAATGATAAATTCAAGAAAAGAAGAGCATTTTAATCATTAGGTGTATTTGTCTATAATCTATATACATGTATATTTTCCAATTCAATGAAGGATTACATTATCGAGTAATCTTGCATCGCCGCTACCATCTTCCTTTGGGACCTTCACCACTGTAGACACAACAGCACCGGTTCCTGGAATAACGTATTCCAATTCGTCTAGAGTGTCTGGGTGGTTCACTGATATGTATTCGATTTCAAACGGCGTTTCGTTCTTGATGGTGAACGAAATTAGTGACACAATATCCTGGGAAGCTACTTTATCCGAAGAGGTGATACATTCATTATAAAAGCTTTCTCCTGCCTTTAATGCCTTATTTATGATAGAACTCCGTTCTTTCATCTCGTCTGACAAATATTCGTTTCTCGACGAAGATGCCAAACCGTTAGTTTCTCTAGCTGTGGGCATCACCACCACTTCTGTATCCATCAAAAGATCTCTGACCAAGGTCTTGACCACCACACATTGCTGGGCATCTTTTTGGCCAAAATAGATCTTTTCTGGGGTCACTACATTTAATAGCTTTGTCACCACAGTAGCCACTCCTCTGAAAAACTGTGGTCTAGTGACCCCTTCTAATTGTTCCGAAACACCAACAACAGACACAAACGTACCTCTTTGCTTCCCCGTGTCTAATGTAATGCCACTGGGGTACATTTCGGATACTTTTGGAACAAACACAGCATCGACTGGCTTGTGAGGAAACTTGGTGGATAGTTTTTCTAAATCCGCTTCCAAATTTCTAGGATATGAATCTAAATCTTCATGAGGAGCAAACTGTGACGGGTTAACAAAAATCGAAACGATAGTTCTATCTGTATCAGCTAAAGACTGTGATACCAACGAGCAATGTCCATCATGCAATGCACCCATCGTAGGAATAAACCCCACGGATTCGTGGTTAAGTTTGCATGCTAATCTCCATTGTCTAACTTGTTGGACCGTATGGAGGATTTTTATAGTGTTTGTCATTATAGTATTGGATAAATAACAAAAAATCAAAAGATTTACCAGATACCGTATTAAATCTTCGTTTAAAAAATGTGAATGGCCCCAAAAATTTTTCAAAAAATGCCACTAAAACCTGAATTCCCACCAATTACTTATATAACCACAATTAATGGTCCCAATATGATCTACAATACACACAGAATCCACAATACCTGTTTTAGCATTAATTTATTTACTATCAGATGTATTATCTGACGAAAGATATATTTCAACCTGATTCCTCGGCCAAACCTGATATTGCGGAGTTACTAGCTCGGTCAATAGTACTTAATAAATTATTTATATATTTGATGATATCCATAAATCCTATTATATTAATAATTTAGTATCGAATTGGTACAATTGGTATTGAGCAGTAAGTGTACTTATTACTATAATGACTTTTTCAACGGAAAATAAGACCATTGACGCAGCATATCCTAGATATCCTGGTAGTACTCTTCTGAAATATGATCGTTTAAAAGTGGCATATGTGAAGTTCCAGAACCACAGGACTTTTGCTGCAGATTCTGTTAAGGTGAACTTGGTATTTGCTCATGGAACAGGCATGAATAAGCTGATTTGGAAGTATATTATCGGAAAACTCTACGAGAACTCCGACAATAATGGGTGGAATTTGAACTGTGTGGTTGCTGTAGATGCTGTGGGGCACGGTGATTCAGCTTTGGCCAATAGGGGGAAGCTAGGATGGCGATACAGATGGGACGATGGGTCCAAGGACATTATTGAGGTGCTAAGGAACGAAATCGAAACCACGGGCCAGTTCTACAATGATGCCTACAACAAGACAATCTGCGTGGGCCATTCCATGGGAGGATTCCAGACGATTGTGGCAGCATATTTGGCGCCTAGTTTGTTTGATGCCATTATTCCAATTGAGCCTGTGTGTCACTACGAGCCAGCGATGAAGGAGCGGTTCACCAAGGTATTTGGCAAGATATCGCAGCTCATTATCGATGATTTCGATTCAGAAGAAGATGTCGATACATACTTCAAGAAGATGTCGTTTTTCAAGATCTTCACGCCAGAAGTGATGAAAGACTTCTTAGAGGACGAAATATACACAGAAGTGGATCCAGAAACAAACGAAACCAAATACAGAACCAAGGCATCGAATCTCAACCAAATGATTGCATATTTAGGAAGTGCGATTAGTCTCGATATGGGGATGGCGTGCTTACCGTTATTATCGTGTGGTGTGTGTCATGTAATTGGAGAGGATGCAACGTGGAATGCACCAGCTAGTATTCCATTCATTAGAGGCTCAATTCCCCAGCATTTAGTAGAGGGAGTTGATATCCCCAAGGGAGAACATCTTGTGAACGCACAGTTTCCTGATGAAATAGCTTCTATCATAGCGAAATATGTATTGAAGAGAATTGGGTTGGCAGAAAAGAACAAACACCTAGATCCTGAAGTGAGGTTCCAGGGCGATCGAGAAAGGATTATTGATCACTACAAACAGTTATATTTAGAGGGAAAATTAGACGACCCCGATGAATCCACCAGCAAGCTTTAACTGAACATGATGTGTATATATGTGTATGAACGAAGAATAATTTAGAATATATGGTATTATATAAGTTTTGTCTTGTAGACTTCATTGACTTGGGGCCGACTTTGGGCCGACTTTGGGCCGACTTTGGACCGACTCAAATAAAATGTGGGGGAGAAAAAGACGTTTAGCTAAAAAGTTAATTTCAGTTCTATTCCCAAAGATGCTATTGCCTGAAATATCCCACTTGTATACCCACGAGCTTAAGGTTAGTGATGCTGAAATTTTAAGAGAGACTGGATCAACAATTCCTCAAAATTCCCGGTTAAAAATGGTATACAGAAAGTATGTTTCCATCGCTAGCAATACAGTGGGTCAGCCAGCGATCAACTTGGTATTTATACATGGAACAGGAATGAATAAGGGGATTTGGCATTACCATATAAACAAGCTCTTTGAGCTTAACAACAAGAATTTTGGAAATCGGTTGAGAACAGTTCTTACTGTGGATTGCGTGAACCATTCACATTCTGCTGCTACCAACCAGGATAAATTGGGTTTTATCCATGATTGGCGAGATCAGGCAAAGGATATTGTTAGGATGGTTACAAACGAAGAAGCAGAAACATTTATAGCTTCTTCTGATAGAATCAATATTATAATTGGCCATTCCATGGGAGGATTTGTTAGTCTCTATGCCAGTTTTTTGGCACCTGATACTTTCGATGCATGCGTACCGATAAATCCAGTATGTCATGTCCCAAATGAAGTAGATAAACACCTCAGAATATTCCAAACGATTGTAATGAGCTGGTATGACCGAGGATACATGAAAGACACATTCCACCCTTCAGACCCCAGTCGCTGGTACGACGAAATTGAAGAATTTTTCAAAACCAAATCATTTTTTGCTAATTTCCATCCAGAGGTATTACAGAATATGCTTCTGGACGAGATCAAAGTTGATCGTGAACAACCGCAAACTCGAGTGAATCTCCTAACCACCGTTCAAGCCCAATTTTCGAGCTATCTCACTCCAATGAAAGCAATGTACCATTTCACAAAATTAATGAAATATGTGCAGATCCCCGTGTATAGACTTTTGAGCGAATTTGACATAGCCAGCGAAGAGGCAAGAGCCCACACGGCCACTCAATTGCAATCAGTATTACTAAATATCGATCTTCCAAAAGAGAAGCACCTAGTCAACGGTGAGAATCCTGATTTGGTTACATGTCATTTGGCTAACATTATTGCACAAGAACTTGATAAGTATTCACATGGGAAAGGTAAATATGGTGATGATAAAGAGAGCGATGATTTTATTCTTGAAATCAAAAAGAGGGCGAATGCACAGCGTTCAACCAGTCGACTTTAATTTATGAATCATCTGATTCCACCTTTAGTTTTTGGGCCAGATTACTTATAAATGGAACGTAAGCATATATATATAATCCAATTGTTAACTAATACCATTTTTACACTGCAAATTTTTGCATCTTCTTCAGACAACCCATACTGCACATAGTATTTTTGTAGTAAAACAGCTTTAGTCTACTAGACTATAAGGCAAGTAAAACCTTCTAGAACAGCTATTATTGTTGAAGATGCTATAAGCATTCTATAATCATGCATAAATCTAGTAAATTTAAGGAATTCAGAGAAATAAAAAATTAAAGATAGTTGCGAAACTTTATTGATATCCAGTAACTGAAATTATTTGCAATTCTTTATTGGTATGCAAATTGCACTTGGAATCAATTACATATATACAAAACAATGTGATTTTAAACATAATAGCTACATACTTGTGTACAAATACTTATATTGCTTGTTACAATAAAAAATCTGCTGATACGGTTTTGTGTCACAAATGCGATATACTCATCCCTAAAAAAATTTGATAGGTGAAATATTTTTAAACTTAATTCGAAGAGTTGTATATGGAACGTTAAAAATGGCATCAAGAGACTACGTCTTATCATTAATATCAGGATACTTAGCTGGGCAACCAGAATTTTCTAAGACATTGAAGACACTTAACAAGGAAGCTGAAAAGGCTGATGTTAAATTAACTAAAGTCGACTCCAAATTGGAAGATGTTTTACAAATAAAAGAAGATAAAAAAGAAGCTAAGGAAGCATCTGGACCAGAATCTAGTTCAGAGTCCGAATCCGATGATGAATCCAACTCTAGCTCAGACTCAGACTCCAACTCTAGCTCAGACTCAGACTCCAACTCTAGCTCAGATTCAGACTCAGAATCTAGCTCCAGTTCCGACTCAGACTCAGACTCAGATTCAGATTCAGATTCAGACTCAGACTCAGATTCAGACTCAAAATCTACTTCTAGCTCCAGTTCTAGTTCCAACTCAGGCTCAGGCTCAGGCTCAGGCTCAGGTTCAGACTCAGGTTCAGACTCAGGTTCAGGCTCAGGTTCAGGTTCGGGTTCAGACTCAGACTCAGACTCAGACTCAGACTCAGGTTCAGATTCTAGCTCCAGCTCCAGCTCAGACTCAGACTCAGACTCAGACTCAGACTCAGACTCAGACTCAGACTCAGACTCAGATTCTAGCTCTAGCTCTAGCTCTAGCTCCAGCTCCAGCTCCAGTTCAGACTCAGACTCAGACTCAGATTCTAGCTCCAGCTCAGACTCAGACTCTAGCTCCTCTGATTCAAACTCCAAGAAGAGACCAGCCGAAGTTGAAGAATCTGCCAACAAGAAACAAAAGAGCGATTCCTCTTCCCAAACCGAGTCTTTCTCCGAAACCCCTACCCCAATCGCAGCCACTCCTGAACCTGAATTAGGTCCGAACCAAAGAAAGCATTTTTCCAGAATCGACAGATCCAAGATTTCCTTCGAAGATCAAGCCTTGATGGACAACACATACAAGGGTGCTGCCGGTACCTGGGGTGAAATGGCCAGTGACAAATTATTGCAGGTCAGAGGAAAGGACTTCACTAAGAATAAGAACAAGATGAAGAGAGGTTCCTACAAAGGTGGTTCTATTACATTAGCATCCGGTTCTTACAAGTTTACCGATTAGATTCTCCTCTCATAGTTAAAAATTTGCTCCTACAACATGTACTATACTTAAAGTTACTTGTGTATACTATCTATACTATCATACATAATATATTTACTTCTTGTTTCTACTAGTTCTTTTTGCAATCAACTTACGTAGTTAAGAAATTCGTCAAAATGCACGACTCCTTTTACTTTTAGATATCAGAAATCAAGTGATTTATAATCCATTATATTCTATACTGTCTGTTTTATTAGGTTATACTATAGTGGGAAATACAGGTTTTTTTTAAACATATTGCCTCATATAATGTCACGTAGACCAGGCGGAATTAATTATGCTGAATTAGACCAGGGAAACTTTTCTGACGATTCATTTGATGAAGAAGAGCAAACAAAAAGACAGAAAGATGATGACTATACATACGGATCAGCACCAAAGAAGACAGGCACAAATAGAACAAACAAGCCAAATAAACGTAAAGCTCAAGAATCAGTGGATTTAATAAAGGGCCAGATAAATAATGTTGATTATTCGGATGAGGAATTAATAGAATTATCACCAGACGTCCCAGCCGATTACGTTCCTGATGCTGTATCAAAGTCTTTTGGTGTGGGTGACTTTCTCTATTTGAAATTGAAACCAGACCACTTTTCAAGGCCACTTTGGATCTCTCCAAATGATGGTAGAATTATCTTGGAATCATTTTCGCCATTGGCTGAACAAGCACAAGATTTTTTGATTACCATCGCAGAACCTATTTCCAGACCGTCACACATACACGAGTACCGTATCACTGCATACTCTTTATATGCAGCAGTTTCTGTTGGTTTGGAAACGGATGATATTATCTCTGTGCTTAATAGACTTTCTAAAGTTCCTGTGGCAGAGTCTATTGTCAATTTCATCAAGAGTGCTACTGTTTCATACGGTAAAGTGAAGCTTGTTTTAAAACATAATCGTTACTTTGTGGAAAGCACTCAAGCAGACATTTTGCAAATGTTACTTAAGGACCCAATTCTTGGCCCATTGCGTATTCAATCATCAGAAAATACAATTACTAGTAACGGTTTAGTACAGTCAACTGCACCAGTCCAAGGTGACTTGACTATACCAGGGACAAAGAAAAAAGACGATGAATCAAAATCAGAAGAAAAAGTGGAAGATATTTTTTCAACCGTAGTTGGTAACAAGGATGCTGATGACGACGACGATTTAGATACTGTACATTCTTTTGAAATTGCAAACGAATCTGTTGAAATCGTGAAGAAAAGATGTCAAGAAATTGATTATCCTGTGTTGGAAGAGTATGATTTCCGTAATGATGACCGTAATCCAGATTTGGATATAGATTTAAAGCCTTCTACTCAAATTAGACCTTATCAAGAAAAATCATTATCCAAAATGTTTGGTAATGGTCGTGCTAGGTCAGGTATCATTGTTTTGCCATGTGGTGCCGGTAAAACATTAGTTGGTATTACTGCTGCATGCACTATAAGAAAATCGGTTATTGTCTTATGTACTTCGTCTGTGTCTGTTATGCAGTGGAGACAACAATTCTTACAATGGTGCACCATTCAGCCTGAGAATGTTGCCGTTTTCACATCTGAAAACAAAGAAATGTTTGCTAGTGAAGCTGGTTTAGTGGTATCAACATATTCTATGGTTGCCAATACACGTAACAGATCACACGATTCTCAAAAGGTTATGGATTTCTTGACAGGTAGGGAATGGGGTTTTATCATTTTAGATGAAGTCCACGTTGTGCCAGCAGCAATGTTTAGAAGAGTTGTTACTACTATTGCAGCGCACGCTAAATTGGGTCTTACGGCAACATTGGTTCGTGAAGATGACAAGATTGATGATTTAAATTTCTTGATTGGACCTAAATTATATGAAGCCAACTGGATGGATTTAGCCCAAAAGGGCCACATTGCAAATGTCCAATGTGCTGAAGTGTGGTGTCCAATGACATCTGAATTTTATCAAGAGTATTTGAGAGAATCAGCAAGAAAGAGGATGTTGTTATATATTATGAATCCAACGAAGTTCCAAGCTTGTCAATTTTTAATTCACTACCATGAAAAGAGAGGTGACAAAATCATTGTCTTTAGTGATAATGTTTATGCCTTACAAGAATATGCATTAAAATTGGGTAAACCATTCATTTATGGCTCAACCCCTCAACAAGAAAGAATGAAAATTTTACAGAATTTCCAATACAATGATCAAATTAATACCATATTTTTATCTAAAGTCGGTGATACATCGATTGATCTTCCCGAAGCAACATGTTTAATTCAAATCTCTTCTCACTATGGTTCAAGAAGACAAGAAGCACAAAGGCTTGGAAGAATTTTAAGAGCCAAAAGACGTAATGACGAGGGTTTCAATGCCTTCTTCTACTCCTTGGTTTCCAAAGATACACAAGAAATGTACTATTCCACTAAAAGACAAGCATTTCTCGTTGACCAAGGTTATGCTTTCAAAGTTATTACTCATCTTAGTGGTATGGAGCAATTACCTGATTTAGCATACGCTTCTCCTAGAGAAAGACGTGAATTACTTCAAGCAGTTCTACTTAAGAATGAAGATGCCGCAGGTGTGGAGATTGGGGATGATATCGATACCAACTTTATCTCAAAAGAGAAGAGGATGAAGATAGAAAGTTCAAATGCTACCAGAAGTGCTGGTTCGTTGGCTGGTTTGGCTGGTGGTGAAGACTTAGCTTACATCGAATATAATAAGAACAAAAACAAGGAATTAAAGGAACATCATCCATTGATCCAAAAAATGTACTATAATAAACAATTGAAAAAATAAAACAACAGAATCATATTTTTCTCTCCATTCGACTTACTCATATATTAATACTTCGATGCCATGCTATATAATATAATATAATATAATATAATATAATATAATATAATATAATATAATATAATTTAATGAATAAATATGATTTATCCACATGTATATTCTACCATCATTAATCGTATATCATTAACCGTTACACTATTCTCATTACCCTTCCACAAAATCCCCAAAATCACTATCACTTGTGTTATCCGTTTCAAAATCTTGTTCTATTTTCAAAGAATCATCATAATCATCACTTTCATGGATTTCAACGTTACCACTGATATAATCCCGAGCATCTATCTGAATAATAGGCGACCCAATTTTATTTATATTAAAATCTTCAAGTTTATTCATCGTTAGTTCGTAGTTAAGTTGATCAATGAAATCAGAAAACCTCCGTTTGTAGATATTTAATCCCTCTGAAAATGAGATTGCGTCATATGTGTCAATAAATTTCAAACCCAATGCAATATGTAATGTAGGATCATCAATATCCTCATCAATTCTTTCAGCATGATTATAACCAGTACCAGGCAATTGAGCTACAACTTTATAAAACTTTGAAGATTCCGGTATGGCCTGGATGGTTTCCTGCCCATCATTTGCTACGCAACCGTTCCAGTTTAAATAATCTATTGGCCTAATGGGATTATACCACACTTCTGCCCATACTTCATCTCGCTTAGTAGTCACTAGACTCCCTACACCAGGAGATATCTCAATTGTGTTGTATAGCTCGAGCTTCAATCTAAGTGTCTTCTGTGGTGCACTTGTTTCCGGTAAATCCTTCTTTTTAGCAACGTCAATTGCTTCAGTTCTTCCACCTATATTTTCTTCCAAGATATTGTATATAAATTTATCATCCATTTCCTCATCTATGCTAGACTCTTGCTCCACTAATCGCAACTTTCCGGACCAGATCATGTTCAGATCCCTTAGGTTCCATTTCGATAAGAACGTCTCACCCGGTGGGATCTTGTAAACAACAACATTATGCGCCTCAAATAAAGTAGTCAGTAGTGTATTAAATACGTTCTTCATTCCATCAACTATGTATAGCACGTTTTACACTACAGCTAGCAAGCTAAAAATTAAGTCGATATTTTTAGAGCATGGGTTTGCATCTTTAAATTATCCAAATCGTGCGACATATATGCGACATATATACGACATTTGTTGATGCGACATTAAATTAGAAAATGTCTCTATGTCGCAAGAAATGGTTGTTGGATCTTTTTTTTTTTTCACTACTAAAAGAGAGAGGAATTTAAAGGTGCTTCTAGAGTGAATAACGGGTCTGAAGAATTAATAATTTAGCAATGATCAGATCAGGAATCTATAGAAGTCCATTAAATATAGTGGCCAGAACCATAAATGTTGCACCAACAGCCAGAATTTCCTTTGTTCGTTTCAATTCGAGCTTTGATCAATTGAAGAACGTCGTTAATCAAAACAACAAGAAGGATGACACCCGTTCTAACTCCAGTGCCATCGACACTATCGACAACTTATTAAGTGAAACCTCCAACAATGCAAACAAATTACATTTTAATAACAAATCTGACGACTACATATTTGGAAACTCAGCTCCTAATCCTCGTGATGTAGCTAAAAACATCCGTTTACAAGGTGCAATTGCTGGTAGGACTGTAGACGTGCAATATGGTAACTTGGGTCGTGCCTTGAGTGGAGTAAACGCAGTTATTAGAAACAATAAGGTCAGATATCTTCAGAGAGTCCAGAATAGATTCATTCCTCCTGCAAAGTACGGTAAGCAAAAGAAAAGAGAATGGTGGAGACGTAAGTTTTCTCAAGGATTTAAGGACTTGATGTCCCAAGTCAGAGATGCAAAGAGAAGAGGTTACTAAGTCAGTCTTCTATTACTAGTACTTCGCATATTGAATATCTTGTTACTTCCGCCATGATTAATTTTTTTTTTTAAAAAAAGTTCATCCCCCAATAGCTATAAGCTTCATCGTTACCCTGTACATATATGTTCAATGATTCATTGAAACTTTAGGTGTGTAATTGTATATTTAACAATACTTATAAATTATCAAAAAATAGAGCGTGTATAAACCGAAGAGTTTTATATGTAAGCATCGTTATCTACAACTCTACTAATTGTATTTAGAGAAATATATCGCCAGCATTCGGTTGAAAAAGCGTTCTATTGTGAAGATTACTGTTGTCTGACTTTTTTTTGTATTTATTCCCGAACAAAATATCAATAGACATATGAATAAGACTGAAAGGTACAACAAAGTTTGATTCAATAAGCTAGATGGGAAATAACGATAATAATTCTAAGGGAGGGATCCCAGCCATCACAGGTACTATAGACTACTCTAAAGCCATACATATTTTTCCAGAAAGGTTATTCCCATGGAGATCGACGATTTTGGCATATGGTGCATCATTTGCATCTACTACTATTGGATATCCCTTCGATACGGTGAAGACTAGGATGCAAACGCATAAGAATTTTACCAGTTATTTGGATTGTGTGAAAAAGACATTTATGAAGGAAGGGGTCCGTGGATTTTTTCGTGGTATTTGGGCACCGTTGATCTCCACTTCATTCTCAAAATCGATAAGTGTATCATTATTCACTTCGTTCAAACCATACTGTTACAATGCATTATACTCAAATGGATATTTTGATAATGTCGATCCTTTTATCAAGAACTTTCCTGTTTGCTTTCTTTCAGGTATGGCATCGGGTGCTGGTGTTTCTTTATTTGCCAGTCCATTTGAATTCACCAAAATCTACTCCCAAATCAGGAATCTTATCCAACACAAATCTACGTCTGAACTGTTAGCGAATACCGCAATAAATAGATTACCAAAAAGTACATCTCTCATCACAAATGTGAGACATATTGTCGAGCATGAAGGGATAACAGGATTATATTCTGGATATCGATACCACATTCTTAGAGATTCTTTCTCAACTGGTATATATTACTCCTCGTACGAAATGTTGAAATGGTCCATGAATAAATTAATCAACTCTGATCCTAACAAGCCCTCTCAAATATCAATTTTGCTCTCTGGTGGTTTTGCAGGTATTTTATGTTGGACTTTAATATTTCCAATTGATACCACTAAATCATTAATTCAGAAGGATGCAGTTACTAATATATTAAGAAAAGTAGAAGGATTGGAACCTCTTCCTTTTAAATCAAGAAAGCTTGAGAGAATCAGCAAAAGACTTTATAGAGGTTTGGGTGTATCGATTGCCAGAACTTTTGTTGTTAATATGGTTTTCTTTAGTGCCTTTGAGTTTACTATGGCTCATGTAGCATGATTAATTCACCTGTAAATAGCAACATTAATCATCTTATTTATTAACTTATTCATTAAGTATATTATTTATTTATTGGTCAAGACGATTATTTTCGTCATTAAAATTATAGATTATACATTTAATTATACGCAATATTATACAAATTATTAAGATCTTGATTTAGATCGACCTCTATCGTCTCCTTCATTTTTTAACGAATCAGATATGTCTCTCTTACGATTGACTTTTTTTATCGGCTGATCTTCTATATCAGATGACGACAAAAGTTCTTGCATGCTTCTTTTCATGGGCGATTTAGATCTAGTTCTTGTGGCAGGTGTATCAGTTAACGATTCGACACCTTTCTTACGTGATCCTGATCCCTTTCTTGAAGTTGTTGGTGATGGTAATTTAAAGTCTGTGTCGCTTGGAGAGCTTGATTGTAAATTTAAAGAACCAATAAATTTATTTCTCTGTTTGGGTATTTCAATCTTAGTCAGAGAGTCTTTAAGCTGATCCTCTTCAGTTACGACACCAAAAGAATTTCCACTCCTTAGAACTTTACGAGGTTCTAGTGATACATCCGATATATTAAGACCCAATAGCATTCTTGGGTGCTTTGATTTTGATTTAGAAAATTGATCCCTTAATTCTTCAAGTTCATTTTCATCCGATGTACTATGATGTTCACTGTGGCCATTTGTGGTCTCATCAGAATTACTTTCAAGTTCTTTTTGGGAGTTGTTTAAAATTTTTTCATTAAGGTCAAAGGATCTACTTAAATCATGATTATCTGCCATAGGGTCTTCTAATTCATCCAGTAACTGTGGATTAAAATTATCAATTGATTCAACTTGTTCTGGTAATGTACCTTCCATTACAAAAGATTTAGTAATATCCTCATTGTCACCATTTCCATTACTACTATCAATGATATTGTCATTACCTTCGTCATCGTGCGTCGCTAATATATCATCATTAAAAGACTCGTATTTTACTGTTTCATCGTCATCATCATCATTTGTTCCTTCAAAACTAATTTCGGAAAACCCATTTTGATCATCAGATTGTTCTACCTTTCGAGTTTCTCTAGGAGCAAACCATCTCCAATTATACGGATTTAAAATACTAACTATCTTCTTTAAACGTTTTAGATCATGTTCCTCATTAACGAAAGAATCATCAAGATGGCGCTTCCTTGGATTATGTTCACTGTTACTATTATCTGTTTCGTGAAAATCTAATGAAAAATTATCAATAATTGCAGGTTTCAGTAAAAGCTCTGGTAAATTACCTTTCTTGTAAGTTTCTTCAGAATGTAATGTAGATCCAATCTTTTCACTCATATTTGAACTGCTGCCGTCAGAATTATTTTCCTCCTCTATTTTAATTGAAATATTTTCTTCTTTATTTTTTTCAAAATTTATATTTACTTCATCTGATCCTTCTGGGTTTATTCCAAAATCAGGATTTAATTCAAAACCATTATCTAATTCATCTGATTCTTCGAGACTTTTGATTGAATTTCTAATACTTGCTTCATCGTCACTGTCATTATTTAAAGAAGATTCTTCCAAATCTTCATTTATGTCTTTTGACTCTATAGTCTTTTCAGTAATCTTAAAAATTTTCTCCCCGTCGTATACGCCTTCATTAGTTTCATTGATGTCTCTGGTTAAAAGGCCATTCTGTTTTTCTGAAGTCATATTTTTATCATTTGAAATACCTTGAACAATAACACCTGAATCAATTTCGACTTCTGATGGCGGCGTACTTGATTTAACTCTATTATCAATAATCTGATCAGTGATTTTATTTTCATGAAAAACTAGTTCTTCCAAATTTGATTTCACTGATTCCAGGGAAGCTGGAACACGGGAAGAATCATAATCAGAAGAAATATCACTCATATCTTCTCTTAATTCGTCTAACACTGGGACGTTAATAACGTTTAAAACTTCGGGAACTTCAATTTCCTCTAAAGAATCCTCCAGCTTATTTGAATTATCAAAATTCAGGTATTCCCGAACCTCAGAAACAAATGCATCACTATTTTTATCCTCATTGTCTTTAGAAGGATCGATATATTCTGAAGTCTCTGTATCTTTATTGTATGGTTCGAAATATTCGGTATTCCCTTTTTCAATTTCAGCTGATAGTCTTTCCGAATTTTCACTTCCCAGAATAGATCTCTGCGTTGTTTCACTTCTTGGTATCTCATTTAAGATGGAGTCTCCAATAAGCGTTTTGCTTGATTTTGTTTCTTCAGCTACTTGGCGTGGACTATTTGAATGTTTTTCATCAGTGCTATCAGCAACATCCTTAATGGCGTTAATAGTTTTTAAACTCGAATCTATATTCATCAGATGAAATTCATCAGAGGAAATTTCACTCTCCAAAACCTCAGGTTCCGCTTTTAAAAGACTTGTATTTGCCTCAGTAAATAGCGTACCATCAAAGCTACTATCTTGATCATTTTCATTTTTAGAACCAATTCTGCTATCTTCCAATACATCGCCCACATCAGAAAATTTTGATTTGCTCTCATTTTCTTGTGTATATTGGTTCAATGTACTTTCAGCAATTACACTACAATCTAAGTTTTCTGTATTTTGGTTAACAGAATTACGTAGCTGATCAGTTGGTTCATAAGGAATAAAGTATGGGGAATCTATCTCGACCCTTTCTCCTTCGTTCTCTTCTGTTAGAATTAGTGGTGTGTCTAAGAAATATTCATCCTTGATTGCTGGTCGAATATCAACTCCATCTGCAAATGACTCTGCATTTTCAGATATATCCATGTCTTTTGTGTTATATTCACAACTTTGATATATACTATTAACAGCTGAGCTACTTTCTTCTTCCTTGTCTTCATCTAGTAAATTTTGAGCGCTTCGGTAATCTAAACTATCGGACATATAATCTGCATCGTAGTATTCTAGAGTATCGGTGATCGCATGTCTATTCGTGTCATCGTCTTTTTCTAAATTTTCAGAAAGATTATATTCAGCATCATAATAAAGCGATTCTTCGTCATCTCTCTCCTCAATATTTTCTCCATAAAGTTCTCCTTTGAGTTCATTAACCAGATCTAGTTTTATTTTGAACCTTTCTTCGATTTTTTTTAATTCATTTAGAATGACTTCTGGTTTTTCTTCCTTTAAAGTCTTGAAAACTGGTGGTGATAAACTAATATCAGACAGTTTATTATATCGTATACTTTCAGATTCTTCTCCATCTTTATTATGTATTTCTACTGAATCATTTTTTTGAATATCATCAGCATCAAATAATACATCAGATTCATTATTTTCCTCTAGTGGATCTTGGTTTATTGATCTATTTTCTTCATTGGACTGTATGTGGGTAATAGGAGAATTGGAACCTTGTTCATTTTTAATATTCGCAGAATTTTCTTCTAGTACAGTTTCTGCTAGTATGGAAAGGTAATTTGAATCAAAATTTGAGTCAATATCCATATTATTTAAATTTTCAGGTAATATAAACTGAGCAGTATTCAGAAAGTTTTTGTCATAATTCATAGTATTCCTAGCTTCATTTTCAATTGTATTAATAAGGTTTTCGGTATTTGTCTCTATTGCGCCCAAAGGTGCAGTTATCATGGTCTCAGACACTTCAATCTCTGAATCCTCTTTTGAATCCCTTTCCTCTTCGGAATCAACATCCACTAAGTTTGATTCTTCGCTGGTTTCAGATTCTTTTTCTGAGCTCGCCGTTTCATCAACGTTTATAGCGTCATCGCCTTGCGTACTATCATTTACCATTTCTTTCTCAGAACTTGACTGCCCGTCATCATATTGATCTGAGTCTTCACTGTTATTCTGATTTTGATTTAGATTTCCCAAACTTTTAGTAATTTTATTTTCTGACACTGAAATATCCAGCTGCAAATTACCATGTTCTGAATCAAATAAATTTGCTGAGCTTATATCATTATTAGCAGTGTCTGCTTCGTCATTGTAATTAGTCACATTGTCTTCGCTATCGATTATAATTATATCAGATTCATCTTCACTACTCTGTTCTTCGTTATCACTGAAGTTTTCAAGATTATCAGTATTCGTTCGAGTAGGATTAAAGTCTGATAGCCTTGGTCTTCCGTTTTTAACTTGGTATTGTATCAAGCCTATTGGCGATTCAAAAGAATTGATATTTCTGGTTTGTTCTTCTTCTCCTTCTTCGTCTTCGTTTTCTTCACGTTCTTCGTCTTCTTCGCCTTCTTCGCCTGCTTCGCCTTCTTCGTCTTCTTCATCTTCTTCGTCTTCATCATCATCATCATCTTCTTCTTCTTCTTCTTCTTCCTTTGCAATTTGTTTCAACTCTTCCTCATCATCCTCAAATCCGACATATTGATTTTCCTTGATATATTCATGATTTTGATATTCGTATTTGTCTTGTATTTTTACATCTTCCTCTTCTTCATCCCAAAATTGACTTTTCCCAATGTATTGATATTCATATTTGTCGTCGTCTTCTTCCTGTTCAACAGGAAGCAGTTTTACATCTTCTATCGGTTCCTCCATATCTTCAGGTTCAGAAGATAATATCTCTATTATATCACTATCATTTTCCTCGGCATCATAATTATCATTACTATTACTATTACTATTCTCGTTTTCTTTCAAATTTACTGATTTTTCTTGTTCTATGAAATTAGCTATCTTTTGGAAAGATTCATCAAATATTACATCTTTGTATTTATTCTTCAGCTCTTCGTCCTTGAGCTCGTTTTGTAGATTCAAATATTCGTCATTATAGGCTTCTAAAGTCAGATGAACTCTTAAGTGCAACGAGTTAATCCAGTTAATTAAATCTTTGGTATCATTTTCATTAGAGTCAAACTTCGTTTCTTTCAGTACTCGATGCTCGTCTCGTACATCAAAATTTTGCAATGTTTTAGACCCATCAGAACCTTTCATATTGTCCTTTTTCTTTTCGATTTGTACATTGAACAACGACGGAAACTTGGTGTCCTTCATAATTGCCTTTACTATAGGAATACTATCATCTAGTTTCTCAAAATAACTTTTATTTATCAGATTACTTCAACTGATATTTGTGCCGAGCACGACTTTATCTACTCAAGCAGATCATATTAACACGAACAATATTTAATCGAATCTTTTTTTCATGGAGTTGCTGTATGCTACAAGGATATATGGTGCTATACGAACAGTAATGTTTGAATAAAAAAATGACCTCAGATCCAACGGTTTGCCAAGTATCCAGAATTGAATGACTGAATATTAAATCTCTTAATTAAACGTATGCCCTTAGAGGGCATAGAATACAGGACATATTATAAAATAAAAATAGCTTATATCAATTAACATTCTTGCTTGAAAAGCCACTGGCTAATATTATGAGATTAAAATGGTTATTTTTAAAAGTTTGTGTTGGATGATTGAAATATAAAAAAAGCTGATATAAAATGTGCATGTGTTTATTATTACGTTACTTTGAGTTTACTCAACAGGTGGGGATTACTAAAGGTATCCATAATTTGCTAGTTTCATGTTTTCAAACTCTGATTTACTAATCTAGGATATGACCCCTGGGACTGGCATAGGGTGCTGATGACAACTGAATTTGCGTTAAATATAGAAATAGAATCACAAACGTTCTGGATTTTTATTGGTCCATTCTAGAACAGAACTTAGGTTTTAAGAATAGCTGGTTCAGTTGCATACAGCTTCTAATTCTTGCTGTTGTGCAGACATATATTTTTTTCATAATGTAGAATTTCACTGCGTTTCTGGCTTAGTTACCGCATGAAAATTCTTTCCACCTTCATTTGCCTGTGAGGTTCTAATATTTTTACTAATATGCATATCATGCCATCTCACTGTCAAAAATAAACAAAAAAAAAAAAAGAAGAGGTGTGATATTCGTCAATGATGGATACTAAATTGCAAAATCCATATTTATGGACTCATTTCTTGTCTAAGAGGTTTGGTGCTAGCAATGGTACTCTAATTTGCTTGTATTATGAAGCAATGTTCCTGGGA
The DNA here is from genome assembly GCA_030583345.1 of Schwanniomyces pseudopolymorphus. Lineage (NCBI taxonomy): Eukaryota > Fungi > Ascomycota > Pichiomycetes > Serinales > Debaryomycetaceae > Schwanniomyces > Schwanniomyces pseudopolymorphus. Next base: position 16,219 of record JAJMIA010000046.1, on the reverse strand, counting down.
TACAAAAGTTTAATTTGTTTAGATTGGTTGAATTCTATATTCTTTGAGCCTCGCATACTTGTGCCTGAGTGAACCTGATTGATGCATAATATTAAAAAATAATATGTCTGGTTATTCTATACTTTTTTTATTTTTTTAAGATATGGTACTATAGCAACTATATATTAATTAAAGAAGCTGGATGGGATAAATAGCAGTGATTTGCCTAGGTTTTTTTTTTTCCGATTTTGTTTATCCTACTAACTAGTTTTTAACATTAAGTCAAAATGACTGACATCTCAGACCATACGTCCGAAAATAAACCAGAAAATTTAAAGGCTGAACTGGAAATGTTTCCAGCACAAGCACCTGCTGTTCAGCCTTTTGCTTCTACAACAAAAAATCATTTAATTGCATTCTTAGGTGAATTTTTTGGTACTTTCATCTTCTTATGGACAGCTTTTGTTATCGCACAAATTGCTAACCAAGACCCTACAATTCCTGAAGTAGGATCTGACCCAATGCAATTGATCATGATCTCATTCGGGTTTGGTTTCGGTGTCATGGTTGGTGTATTTATGTTTTTTAGAGTGTCTGGTGGTAATTTGAACCCAGCTGTCACCCTCACCTTGGTCTTGGCTAGAGCAATTCCTCCTGTAAGAGGAGCAATCATGATGTTAGCACAAATGATTGCTGGTATGGCTGCTGCTGGTGCCGCCTCTGCTATGACTCCTGGTTCAGTTGCATTCGCAAATGGTTTAGGCGGTGGATGCTCTAAGGCTAGAGGTGTTTTCCTTGAAATGTTTGGTACTGCTCTTTTATGTACAACTGTATTGTTCATGGCAGTAGAAAAACATAGGGCTACATTCATGGCACCATTTGCTATTGGTATTGCTTTATTTTTGGGGCACTTAATTTGCGTCTACTACACCGGTGCTGGTTTAAACCCAGCAAGATCTTTTGGTCCTTGTATTGCTGCTAGGTCATTCCCAGTATACCATTGGATATATTGAGTTGGGCCAATTTTAGGATCTGCTGTCTCCTTTGGAATCTGGAAAACATTTAAGTTCTTGAACTACGAAACCTGTAATCCAGGTCAAGATGCTGACAGTGAAGCCGTTTGATTTTAATTGGCCCGTATGCATATTGCGCATGAAGCCAAGTACATTACACATTGAATCAAGTGATAATACAAACACACTGAATTCACTAAAGTTATTTTGCTTACTTACTCCTCTCTAATTTTTTTTTTTTTGAGATCAAGAGCCCTTCTCATAAGAATATAGCTTTAATAATAATTCTTTAATAGTCTTAATTTATACAATTTGAGGTTCTATTTCAACTAAAGTGCATGGTTGTACATGGGAAGGTTATGTTACCCGCATTTATAGCTTGCAGTGATACATAAAATTTTAAAAAATATCTTCTATATGCATACTTTGGGGATATGCATAAAAAATATAGAAATGAATATGTTCGCACGCACCTATTTCGCAAAAACGGTATTCTCGGACATTGTTCTGTGCAATCTAGATTCCTCCATAGATCCTCAGATATAGCACATGAAAGTTTAAACGAGTCTTAAAATAATTCTGATAGCAAAGTAAACATTATCCAGCAATATAGGTAATTCAATTAAATTCTATTATAGACGGCTATAAATTGTAAATATGCTAGAGGTTAAAAATACTGTATAAAGACTTAATTCTATTAAACTTCCCGATGTAATCAATTTCTCTCAGTTGTAATGTCTTCAAAGTCTTCAATTCTGAATCTAATAGTAATTCTTCTTCTTTTCCCCTCACATCATCTCTCTCACATTTTTCTAATAAGATTCTGTGGTCATGCTTTAAGTCTTGAATGTTGGTGAGTATTTCTGCCATACAGAAGAGTAAACAATTCTTGAAGAAGTTATAAGAAGCGGTACTTTTGTGTCTAAATAAATAGAACGTCTTGGATGCAGCTCTATCGATACTTCTAGGAACTTCTTGAATCTCAATAATATTCATTTTAATTAATCTGAATAACTCATTTCTTACTGTCTTCTCCTTCAATAAAATGGTGTTAGAGATGGTTTTCTCATCTGCTATTTTTAGGTTCTTGAGACATCTTAAAATTTTAAACGCCTCTTGACCTAAAGTGGCCTTAATCAAACTATCGTAGTTATGTCTCTTAAGTTGTTCGGCTAATGCAGTGTAAGGAACAGTGTATACACCAGGTGTGATTTCGGTCAAAAAGACACATTGGGAAGAGCAAAGTAACTTCAAATGATGGTTAACTAATGAAAGTGAATGTGGATCTGAATTATCAGTGGTGTTTGAGTCGAAATTCATTTCAAGCGGAGTCACTTCTTCGTCGTTTTCAAGTTTTAGTTTCTTTGAACCCATGTCAGTTATATCTTCGTTAATTCTTTTCTTCGTGTTTGGCTTAAGGAAATTGTGGGTCAAAATGGAGTTACGCAAATCTAAGCCGGATGGAAGATATTTGATTAAATCTCTGACGTTGAAGACGATCTTTTTATCATCAACTAGCTTGTTTTCGATAGAATTAATAAATATTCTCTCCTCTTCTGGGTCGTTTATTAAACCACTAATTCTTAAGAAGATTGGATCCAAATCCGGAGAATTTTGCTCTATCATATTAAGAGCTATTTCGTAAACTTTAGAACTCAATAATCCAACCCTGGATCTAGCTAAATTAACTAATGCGATCGATCTTAAGTGTTTTTCAAATCTTTCTAAATTGAATGCAATGACAAGCTGTGGATTAAGCTTTTTGATACCACTATCCACAATATAGAGTTCCTTAGGATCGGATCCTCTTTCCATCAATTCAGTAAACTTCATTTTGGCCCTCAGCTTAGCTTCGGCCACTCTTTTGATTTCAGAAGTGGTGGAACTTCTTGGGGTGTTTTTTAATGTTTGTTGATACACATTATTCCATATGTCATCTATTGGGTTAAAATCGATCTGTTGAACTCTTCTGATCCATCCTTCAGAGAATAACTTGAAGAATAGATTTTGGGTGTCAAACTTCACCTCTTCGTCTTCAATATTGCCTAAGAAGTCATCTATCTTCATATGACCATTTTCTATAACATTTTGGACTATTTCGGCCGCCTTTTCTCCATATTTCACAGTTATGTAGTGGATGATATCACCGCTGTGCAAGAGAACAAGTAATCCTCTCTCATTAAAAGAATAATGAACTACCTTAGAGTTTCCCTCTTTCCAGTAATAAATACAGTTCATCTGAATCAAAGACACTAAAGATGTCTTGACTAATTTGATCGACAACTTTGACCTCTTGCTCAAGTCCTTGGCTGTTAATCTCCCATATGAGATCAAACATGATACTATTGCAGCTGCAACTTCTCCCAAATGGGTTTTTGCAATATTTGTGAGAACATACGACTTAGGGGATTGAGTCTTAGCTGAATGGGGAACTAATGATTCCATTATATATTACAACACCTAACTAGCTAATCGTCTATATACTACTATTAAATATTTCAAGATGTCTCAAACAAAAAAATATTTCAATCTTGATGTACTGCACATAATTTATTAGTGGGATCTCCTTAGAAGATTTTAGAGAATATCATAATATAATAAGAAGATCGAAATGGACGATATATCATAAATACTGTATTACTAAATTATCAGGATCAAATGTAATTGTAGTTTTTGGGACATTGCTTTACTTTTTTCTTTTTTTTTTTTTAATAAAATACCTCTTTCCTGTCCAGTTCTAACAAACAACGATAAATAACGTAATGAAATAATTTAAAATTCATGACAAGATGAAAATGGGCATATAATCTACAAGTAGCTTTTTTGTCAGGATGTCATTCTTTTTACCCATTTTCTTTGGGTATTTATCGGCTTAATTTGCAAAGATATTGCAATCCATATTGATTTTGTGTCACAAAAGTGGAAACTTAGTGAAATAATTTGACTTAGTTTAACTAGCGTTAATTAAACTTCATTCAGTAGCCCCAATGTCTTCGATAAAGAAATATTTGAAGTCTGCCAAGACGGCCATTGAGGCTAATGATCCAGAGAGTGCATTAGAGTATGTTTCTGAAGCGCTAGAAATAAATGAAGAAAACTACTTTGCATACATTTTCCAAGGTAAATCATATCAGCTTCTTGGTAAGAACCAAGAGGCTGTAGGTTCGTTTGAAAAGGCAGTTTCCATTGAAAATGACAATTTGCTAGGATGGAAGGGTTACTTTCAGTTAGTTAGATCAATGGATAACTATGAGCTTACTTTTAAGGTATTAGTAGGGTTCCTCGAGAAGCAAATAGAACAGGAAGTAGGTACGGCGGAGACAATTAAAGATTTCAGAAACTACTTGGATAGTAACAATTACAAAAGCAATTCTGAACTCTATGAATTTTATTTGAAGTCGATTATTCCAGGCACACCACTTGGAGATTTAGTTGGTAATCAACTTGGCCTGCCAGAAATTAACTTAAAAGCATTAATTGATTTAGTTAAAAGAAAACAACAAACCACCCTTAATAATATCATATCAAAAGAAAAAATGAAGTTACCAAGAACATTGACTCAGGAAAATAAGAACCATTTGAACAGTATTAGCTGGTCAATTTACAAGGATTCTAAGCTTGAAGAGTACTACACTACTTTTTTAAATATTTGCATGGATGATGAGTTAAGAAAGCAATACGAAGAGGAGTTATTAAAATATAAATATGATTTGTTGAAGGTGGCGCCAGAAAAAAACGAGATGTTCAAGGAAACAAAGGAAATGGTTGATGGCATGATTTTGGTTAATAGCAAGAGTATATTTTGTTGGGAATTATACCTTGACTGGGCTGATGTCAAGGATCTCCATGAATTTGACTTGGATAGGCTTGTATACTTTATTAAGAACTTTAGAAAAAATGGGTTAGGTCAAATCTTATATGGTTATTTGATGAGTGATCTTTCGCCGTTCTCTAAGGAGCAAATATCTGAAATCTTAAAAGAATTAAATGGTGATAAAATAAAAAAAGATAATTATTTAGAAATACAAGTTGACCAACATGATGCTGAAGTTTTGAAGCAGATTACAGAGGATGAGTCCAAGGATTCAGTCTTATCTTTATCTTCGGAAGAAATCCTTTCCTTGATGTTACAGGGATTTTCCAAATGTTCTAATTCTATTTTAGCTAATCGTCTTTTGTGTTCATACTATATACACTTAGGTGATTACGAAGAAGGATCAGAAAATTGTCGTAAGGCAATTCACTTTTTAGCAGATCTCCAAAGAAGTTTGGGTATAGACTTAAAAAACTCAAAAGAAGATTTGTTGTGCTCATTGGCAATCATCTACACTCACTATGAAGCACCGAAAAATTTCTCCAGAGCGTTACAATTGTATGATAAAATCCTTGAGACCAATCCAAATAATGTTAAGTCAAAAATCGGAAAAGCTTTGATATTGATACAAGAAAACGATTTACACACTGCGAGAACAATTCTAAATGATTTAGTTATTGAATATCCAGATAATACTGAAGCTCTTGTAGAATTTTATTGGTGTGAAATCAAGTTAAAGGATTATGCAGTAGGAAGAAATGGATTATTAAAAACCCTTGAAAATATAAAAGGTATGGACTTAAAAACATGTGAAATAAGAGCAATTGTTAATTGGAGAATAGCAAAGGGGTATATTTTAGAAAACGATAAATCATCTAACTTTGTTAATAGTGCTTATGAACATTTGATACAATCATTAAAAGAATCCAAAAACTACGCACCAACGTATACGTCACTCGGATTATTATATCAAGATTTGTATAATGATTTGGAAAGGGCCCAAAAGTGTTATTACAAGGCATTTGAACTCGATGTAGCAGAAATAATGGCTGCAAAGCGTTTGGTGGAAGATTTAACGCTAAGAAATGAATGGGAAGTAGCAGAAATTTTATGTAATAGAATTGTTTCCTCTGAGAGGGCAAGAAGATTTTTGTTGAATATTAATAATGAAGATACCGATAAGGCATGGCCATACAGGGTTTTAGGATGTTCTTCGTTGAATAAACAAAATGATTCAAAAGCTGTCGAATGGTTCCAAACAGCATTAAGAATGACATCTATGGACATTGAATGTTGGATTGGCTTAGGAGAGGCATATTTCAATTGTGGAAGATTAGATGCATCTGCAAAGGTTTTCCGTCATGCTTTGACCATGGATGCTGATTCTTGGACAACTAAGTATATGCTTGGTTTAGTTACTTGTTCAATGGGTGAATTTGATGAAGGTATTTCATTTTTGCTTGAGGCATCTGATGCGAAGCCTGAAGAAGAATGTATATTGAATGCTTTGTATGAATCATATATCTCTAGTGCAGAAGTTTTGATAAAAGGAGGTTTTATTGGCCGTGCCATTGAAACAAATATTAAAGCTCTTGAATTGATATCTAAGTCGGTTAAATTAAACAGAACATCACAGAAATTATGGAAATCTTTAAATGAGAGTTTGAGGTTATTCTTGAGGATTCAAGAAAGAACTGGAAGTTTCCCCATTAATATAATTTCTGAAATTTTTGATAAATCTACTATTGAGCAAGCTGCTGAAGTTATTAAACTAGAAAAATTGGGTGAGTTACAAATTAGCTTTGAGTCTGTTATATCTCTCTTCGAATCTGACGAACATGTGAAATCTATCTCTTTGATTATCATTTTAGCGTCCATAGCTGCAGTTGCTAATTTACCTACAAAAATCAGTAGGTCTTTGCGTTCTGCTGTATATTTCAACTTGGGATTATCTATTTTAGAAAACTATCAGTATACTCACAATGAAACCTTTAGAGACATTTCTATCAAAGTTTTAAAGAAGGCTATTCAACTTGAATCGAATAAAGCTTCATATTGGATAACATTAGGGAATGCATATGTGACAACAAATCCACAAATAGCTCAGCATTGTTTTATCAAATCCATTTCTCTTGAACCAAATGAAGCTGATTACTGGACAAATTTAGCTGCCTTATACTTAAGATATGGTGATATCGACTTGGCCCAAGAAGCATTTTTGAGAGCACAATCTGTAGCTCCTCAAAAGGTTCATTCATGGTTGGGTTACGCAATGACTACCCAAGCACTTGGTGATATAAACCAAGCTTCTAATTTATTTACGCATGCATATATTTTATCTAATGGTCGTAATCCATTAGCCCAATTGTTGTATGGATTAGCAATCGTTGATAAGAGAATTGGAACAGGGAGTGACCCACAAGATATTGAGGCTGCTCAAGAAATCAGTGTTGCTAATTTTGCAATGATGAACTATCTTAAATTCTCCCCTTCTGACGAAGTGGGATTAAAAGTCGCTTTGCTTATAAGTGAACGTTGTAACAATTTTGAAATGAGTGTTCAATTAGGAAATAGGCTCTGTTCTATTTTAGAGAAGAAGTACGAGACCACAGAGAGTGAATTAGTATTGGTTGATTATGCTAGGGCTAAAACACAATTAGCGAGAATCTACTTAGCACAACACGAATATGCGAGTGCGTTAGAGACTGCTCAATTTGCTATTGATATTATTGGTGATGGTAATGAGGGAAATACAGAGCTTGCTACAATTATGCTATCATCCCGTGTTGTTTTAGGATTGACTTACTTCTTTGATAGCAAATTTGACGACTCTTTGGAACAATTCCAATATATTCTTACAGAATATAATGACTCTGCAAAGTTGATTACATTGACTGCTCAAGTCTTGCAAGCTTACGGTTCTGAAGAAACAAAGCAAGCTGCTTTGGATCAATTATTTGCGTTCATTGAAACCAATGGCAGCTCTTTGATTGTTGTCTTAACCATTGGAGCCATTGCCATTGTTGATAATCTACCAGACTATCTTGGAGCTGTGAAAGAAGAATTGCTGGGATTAGAATTGCTGGAGCTAGTTGCTGATTCCTTTAGATCCGTACCTACACTTTTACATGAGATCAATCAACGTTTATGCCAGAACAAAGATGATAAAATATGGCAAAGAAATGCCATGTTGTTCCCGTCGGATTACTCTGTGTGGAAACAACTTAATACACAAATGGCATTGCAAGTTGCTTCCCTTAAAGAAACAAAGCTCACTTCTCTGGCTTATTCAGAAGCCTTGTGTGCTACAGAAACCCTTAGGGAAATCCAAAGAAGTATACTCCTCTTTCCCTGTAATGAGGAGGCACATTTGGCACTAAAGGGATGTTTATGATACAATAATTTTTTTGCAATAATCACTTGCTTGATACCACAAGTCTATTGTTGGTAGTATGGTTAACATTTATTATATAGTCCATCTCCTCTTCTATCCCCACTTGTATTTCAGATACATTGGATCACGCATTAAGTAGATAACAACAATTTCCTAAAACAATAGACAATCTAATACCACAATTGATTCCTAATTTCAAGTGTCGCTAGCAATATTCTAGTCATGTGATGAATCACGTGCGATAGATCAAATCTGATTTACATGATCCTTAAATAACAGTCATTAGTTTATGTTTGGCAACAAAATTTATTAATCAATTAGTGGAAGATTAAACGTATAAGTGATATATATATTGGTATTTGGCTTTATATTTGAGGCCATCGGAAATATATATATATATATTACAAAGTATTCTTCTTACACAAGTCGTGTTCTTTTAGTTCTAGATAAGACTAATCTAGCTTATCAATAAGCAGCATTAGATTCATACAGACCAATCCTGTCATCTGGGAGTATCATAAGGGATTTATAGCTGATACTTTCAAGTGATTTATACTATCTGATCTTTGATAATTGATTATAGTTGACCTGGCGCTCACGTTAATGAGATGTCTTACGATAAGAATCAACTTGAGCCGTATATCAAGAAGCAGAATGCAAAACTAACCCAGGTGGTCCTAAACTTCTTCACTAAGTCCGTGCACGTAGTTCTACAAGCACGGTCATTGAATGAGAATACAAAGGAGAGTGTGGAGCGAAGTGGCAACAAAATCAATAAATGGTTCAATTTGCATATATATACGAGTGACGTGCTAAAGGAAGATTTAAAGCTCTGGAAATCATGCAGTGACTTAACCCAGGTACCACCATTGATCATAGAGACATATCTTGATATGAGACAGTTAACAAGCCTGCATATTTTAGTATTAAAGGATGATAACAACAATAGTTGGACAGTAGCAAAAGGTGGAGGCAAGAAACAAGAGGTAGTATTGGAGAGATGGCTTATTGAATTTGATCCAAGCGTGGTTTCAGGATTAATTGTGGATGAATTGCCATTGATTTATAAACAAGCCATAATACTATTCAGAAGTTTATACGGAAGCTCTCGATTGATGCCCGCATATAAAATAAAAAAGGAGTTAAACAAACAGAATTCTAATAAGCTAGTTCTATGTAATAGGATTTTGGATGGCAAGCAGCCAATTAGTTCCAAGGGTAGAATTGGTCTTTCTAAATCGATAATACCTCACCAAATGTTAACTACTGAGTCGCATGTCAACCAGAAACTGTTCCAACCCGTTCAAACAAGTGTTGGTACTTTGAAAGTATCAATTGCTTATAGAAACCATCATAATTTTTGCATACATGACAATGAAGAAGTATTGTCAACACATTTTATTAGTATGGATAGTGATAAAACGAGTGATACTATATCTTTGAAGGAATCTAATGAAGCAGATAATACGCAATCAAATGCGTTGGTTAAAGTTACAAACGACTCGAAATCTTTCCCTTCTTTAAATGCAACTTCAATGTCGGTTTCACCTTGTACATCACAAGCACATATAATAAAAGAAAGTTCACCAGGTGTTAGAAAGCATTCTTGGGGATCGTATACAACATATGGATCACAAAGAACGTCTATACAGCCTTTTAAAGTGGGGTCTATTGGTAGCTCACCACCTCCTTCTACGCCACCTGTTAATAACTATGGGACTTCTTTAGAAAGAAGAATTTCTATTACCAGTAATAAATCTACTTCAAATGCTTCATTAGCAGCAATGTTAAGGAATCCAAGGGGAAGTAATTCGTCCGGGACTGCCAATATTCCTATAGGAGGGAATTCCATGAACGTAAACAACTCGCCAGTTCCTAGATCTGTATCTTCATCTCATGGCTCGAATTTGGTGCATGATGATAATTTTTTTCCTGGAGAAAGTTCTAATACGCCTAAATTTTCATCATCGTTTGGGTCAAGAGCAAGTAGAAGATTTTCAAACAGCATGAAATACAATCCAACAGCGGATACGTCGTTGTTGGCTGTAAGTTCGGGTCTGGTATCATCAGGAACGCCTTTAAGTGGAATCTATTTAGACGACGATATAAGTGATTTTGTAAGAATGATTGACAGTAAGTCTGATCTTAGATTTTCTACTTACAATTCTAACGATTCTAAGGGTTCGTATCCTGGCTCTAATAGCCAAGTTGATGCTTTAAGTAGATTTCATTCACTTAAAAACCAACATCAACAATTAGGTGAAAGTGTTAATGCTAGTTTGATCTTACATCATAATCAAGTAGGTTCAAGGCACTCTAGTAGAAAATCGTCACATTCAATATATTCTCCTCCTCCATCCTTGCAAATTGGTTCTTATGATAATCCGCATTTACCATCTGTTGAATCGAGATTAAGAGAACATTCAGATGGTCAAGAAAGTACGAAATCAAATTCTTCTAGAAAAGGAAGTGTTAACTATCCAGTATCACGTAACTCGGGCAGTACATCACCATTGAAGTCTGTTTCTACTAGCAAGCTTGTAACCACCACTGCGGTGTCAACTGCTGTTGTACATGCAATTAATAAACCAATCGGTGGTACTGAACCTGTGGTTTCTGGATTATCCACCACGCCATCTATTTATCCCAAGAGAACTGTTGATCATTATGAAAACGTATTCGATGATGATGATGAAGAGGACCATGATTATTATTTAACTACCAAACGTTTAGATGTGCAGGGCAATAATCGTAACGAGTCAATAAGTAGTCGTGGTAACAGATCCTCAGGAAATACAAACATCGAGGACGACGATGATGATTTATTGTTCACCATGAGCGATATGAACCTTACCAAGAACTGATTTTTCTTTATGAAGAAATTAGTCTTCTAATTAATATAGTTTATCGTATTTATTACTTATTCTAAATCTTTAAATATCTAAATATACATATAGATTTTACAAATATTATCATATTTATTACCAGAAGTAAGCTGTGATATTTTTAGAAGGATTATTTATATCAATCATTGTGGCTCTCTATTTATTTGTCAATAGCCGTAGTCCAATTATATTCATCTTTAAAAATCCGGGGATTTATTCATGCGAGATTCCAGTTGGAAATCTCAAGCGGATACAGTTCTAGCTCTGAATTGACATAAATTAACTTACTGATAATATGGTTGTATCGATACATTCGTCTCATAGAGGTGTAAAGATACTATCTGCATCATATAAACTTGGTACAGTCCACAGAAAATATTTTCATTCGTCTGTACGTTTAAGCTTTAAAACTCCTTTGGAAGAATATGATTCTAAAGTTAAAGAAGGTAAATTAAGAGACGATCAATATCAAAGAAAAATTATATCGTCATTATCAGTTTTCCACAAAAGCTTGCTTACTTATAAACCTCCTGATGTTGAACTTCCTGACGTTGATGACTTGAAACCTAAACAAGGTTTCTCAAAAATTCTTTCATCTTTTCTAGGAGGTAACCATCTGTCTTCCCCATCGATAGAGGATAACGAAATCAAGGGGATATATTTATATGGTGATGTTGGATGTGGAAAAACTATGTTAATGGACTTGTTCTATACAACTATTCCGGAGCATTTACCAAAGAAGAGAATTCATTTCCATCAATTCATACAGCATTTGCATAAACGATCCCACCAGCTCAAGATGGAACATGGCCATATGGACATTGACGTTATTCCATTATTGGCAGCAGAAATCGCCCGTGAATCGACTATTCTTTGTTTCGATGAATTTCAAGTTACGGATGTTGCTGATGCCATGCTACTTAGAAGGTTGATGATGTTGCTTTTGAGCAAAGAATATGGTGTTGTGTTGTTTGCTACTTCTAATAGGGCCCCAGATGATTTATACTTGAATGGAATTCAAAGAGTTTCGTTCATTCCTTGTATCCAGCAGATAAAACGACAAACAAGAGTAATATACTTGAATTCTCCTACCGATTACAGAAAAATACCAAAACCAATGTCCTCTGTGTACTTTTCTCCGAAACCTGGCATCGGCTACTTGTCAAAAACAAATCAAAAGTACTGTCAAAAACACATTGTACAATGGTACGAATATTTCAACGCTGATAATGAAAGAAAGGAAGTACACATAAATCATACCATTTCAGTCTGGGGTAGAGATCTTGTGATCCCCAAGAGCAGTAGTCCATATGTTGCTCAATTCACGTTTTCTGATCTCTGTGGGCAGCCACTTGCTGCTGGGGATTACCTTCTGTTGGCCAATTCATTTCAGTCATTTATTATTACAGATATCCCATACTTGAGTATCGATGTCCGTGACCAAGTTAGACGTTTTATTACATTTTTGGACGCTGTGTACGATGCCCACGGCAGATTGGCATGTACTGCTGCAGCTCCATTCAAGGACTTATTTGTAGAACCTGAAGATCTATCCAAGGGAAACTACCAGCTCTACAAGAAACAGGTCGACACCGGTGTTGATGACACTTTCGAAGACGACGATTTAGTCACCAAGCACGGTTTCGATAAGAATATTGCCAAAAAGGCCTCAATGTTTGCCAATGACGAAGAAAGATTCGCCTTTGCCAGAGCTCTTTCAAGACTCTCGCAAATGAGCACTACTGACTGGATAGAGAAAATTAGACCTATTTAGATTATTTAGACCATTCCTGTAGCTCTACAGAATTACGCTGACATGGCTTCCATACATTCATACATATATATGTACACTCAATATTTATTTATTCACATATCTGGCCCAATTCCCCTACACAATAGCGACTGAATTATGGAACATTATCGGAATGTTGGCCTGCACATAGTGCGAATAAATCTTTTGACAATTGTTATGATTGCTTCAAAACATGTTATAAATATTTTTCAGTATCAATAACACGGTTTTTTGTTTGTTTCATTTGGATATTGGTTGTATTGATCCCAGTTTGACGTATACTATCGCTATTAGAAGTCAGAAATCGGAAAGATCCGTAAACCAAATTAGTCGTTCGCTTTATTAATCGTATAAAAAGTATCAGGTTGGCTATTGCTCAATAAATACAGGAATAACAGGCGGTTGTTGATAATATTAGGAAGCAAAAATTGATTTTTTTCACTTGTAACATATTTCTAATTATACATCTTTATTGGTTATGAATCACAGCAACTCGTCACAAAACTCATTTGGTGACAACTATTATGATATCAATATTACTCGAAATCTAGCGTCTAATATACTAAATGGGAAGAAGAAGAAGATACAGGTAATGAATACACCTCGAAGAGTAGGGTCCATGAGCTCGATTGTCACCCTTGATTCCAAGAGACCTGGAGATTACTATGTACAGAAGATGAGCCAAAGCTCTTTAAATCTATCGGTACACCAGGGAAAGGGAATCGTCGGGTTAAACAATAGACCAGTTTCAGGCGAATCAATAATGTCATTGCAATCGAATAACTCTGATGAGTCTCTGGAAGTGTCGTCTCATTTTGACGTGCAGGGATCTGCTTCCACTTCCTCAGTAAGCAACTCGATTGGTTCTACACTGAATTCGCCTAATGGAAGTGGCTACAATTTTACAAATATTCCGGAAAAATCAAGCAATAAAGCCAAATATGATCTAAATGATGATACGTTGGAAGAAGAGGAGGCTTTGGACAGTGTAACAGAAATGAAATCGTCGTTATCAACACTTGCTTTAAAATCCAATAATTCCAGTTTGGTAAGCTTACCACCATCTTCAACCCAACTAGCTAAAGCTTCTGTAAAATCAATGTCCACATCCAAATTGGTCTCATCAAAGCCTCAGCCTCCTAAATTATTTACCCATAAATCTACTACGTCGTTAACTAGAACTAAATCAAGATTTTTAAGTGCAAAGGAAACGAAAGAAAGAAAACAGATGAAAAAGAAATTATATGATGATAATGATGATGATGAATTAATTCTTACTAATGATGACCTTGTATTCAATGTCCCTGTCATAAAAAATCATGCCGATTTATACACCAGTAGAAAAAACAGTAGTACAAGTTTACTTTCAAGAAAAGATATATTTTCACCTGCCGATGATTCAAAGTATAGGTCAGGTGCATCAATGAAGCCTTGTCCGCTTCCAGGGAGTATTGGATCTATGACGAACTTAGATGAATCCCTAAATAATAATAATAATAATAATAGTAATAACAGCTTTTCTGAAGAAGATACTTTTCACTCAATGGTAAGTGACTTGGATCTGGAAATAACTCAAAATATTTCTAATTTTTACTCTGAAAGATCAGCTTCTTTTTCAAAATTAGCGATGCTTTCTAGAGAACAAGATGTGGTATATAAATTACCAAAATATGTTAAGTCTCAGTCATCTATAGAAGATTTAACATTAATATCTCCAGAAAAGTTGAATTTTGTTGATCAAACAAGACCTATTAATTTACCCCCCAAGATAATGACTGATAAATCTAAACATAATAAGGAATTTAAGAAAGTTTTAAATGATTATGAATTGTCTACGAAGCTGTATAAAGAAACTCGTATGAAATCTGTGGAATCTATATTTACAAGCCAGAAAGTATGGTTGAAACTTATAGAAACCGCTGGAGAAGATAATTATTTTAGTAGGAAATTCAACGGTGAAAGAAATGCTGTGCGAAAGCTAGCATGGGAGTCTAATTGTCCTAAGGAAATACTATTTGAGTTCTTCATAAAATTTTTATCGAATGGGAGAAATGAGGCCGCTTTGAATAAAATTAAACAATCCTTTGACAGCTCAAGTAGTAAATATTCTAGTTTATCCGACACTTTGAAGACAAGTAAAGGATTTGAATTCAATTTCTCTATGGAATCTGTATTAGAAAAACCATTTTTCAACTCTATTTTCAAGGAGTTAAAGGATAAAATCAATTACAAAAGATTCAAGGAAAATTTTAAAACTTTGCTATACATTAAATCTCTTTCTGAAAATGGAATTCGTAAAAACGATGAGAGATTTTTGATACCCCTTTTCTTAATAATATTTGAAGATAGACCCATAAGTGATATTTATATACTTGTTGAGTTGATTAATCAAAGGATATTTAATGAAGACTTCCTTAGAGAGCTTTCTAAGTGTTTTAATGGATGGTCAAATCTTAATACGTCTTATAAAATATCAAATTTACTTTATAAGTTCTTGAAAAAGTTCTCCAATTTAGAAGAATTTGAATATTTGAGTTCAAACACATTCATTGAGATTATACTTCATCTCAATGATCAATTGCCTTTGAGTTTATCAGCACCATCTACTCCAATAATCAGCTCTGGATTTGAATTTCCAGCGAGTGGTGGCGAGAGATCCCTTTCTCAGGAATCTTTGCATCTACAAAACATCAACTATAATTCTTCAGTTCTTAATTTGTGCTTAAGGTTTTTACAGCTTTTGGTAGTATTTTCTAATTCACCAAAAAGTAATGTTAAAAACAATTTAAATCTTTGTCAGACATTCACATTGGTCATATTCCAATACTATCATATTAACTGGAATGATATAAATGAACTTATGAACCTTAACTCATCTATTAGACTTAACAACAGTGGAGATCAAGGTGAAAACCTTGACTCCTTTGTGCGCAAATGGAAAGACGCTTTTAAGATATTTTAATAAACTTTTATATATGCATGACTACCATAAAGTTAGATATTCAATATAATGTACATTTTATGAACTACGCATTACATATCCATATCTATGTCAATCTCATCGGGGTTGGACTCTATCTTGTCAGTAGATTCTTCATTCTTAGTTTTCACTGGAACTGAAGATTTTACAAAACCCATTGGATTGATGGAATCCTTAATCTGCTCGATAGAAGCAAATTCACTCTCAACAAGCCTTTTAAATCTCAAGATTTCTTTAAAGGTGGATTCATTACCATTATGCAATTCGAAATTTTTCCATTCTTCCCAAAGAGGCTTCATATGTACTGATTCTGGATTTGATAACTTGCAAACAAATTTATATAGCTGTCGAACTCTATTAAA
>JAJMIA010000045.1:63380-87726 GCA_030583345.1 Schwanniomyces pseudopolymorphus | reverse complement strand
AAATATCAGAGAATGCTTACGAAATGGATTTACCTAGTATGACAAAGAAACACCGAGTGATTAACATTAGTTACCTAAAGAGATACTACGAAGGAGACAAACGTTATCCGAAAACACCACCAGTAACCGAAGCCGAATTTAGAGTTAGAAGAAATGAAGTAATTGCAATTGCTGGAGAATTGAATAAAACGAAAGAGATAGTATTATCGTTTGAGGACTGTCCACCCGGATCAGCAGCAATTTACCCAATAGGATATTTGAAATACATTCCAAAAAAGAGAAGAGAACTTCTACAAGAAAAATTCGAAAACGAAGTAAATCTAATGGATGGGATTTACAGTGGAGAGGAGAGAGTGTTAGAGATCACAAACGTATAAGATGTGAGTCCAAGTCTCTCGGACATGTAAGCGCATATTCACATCAGGCCATGTCAAGAATCTAGTATATAAGATAGTGTCTCCATACGTACTAGTATATAGAATAGATTAGCTAAGTATTAAGAGGATAGTTACATACTAACTAGTAGACAACTTAGTTCACAATAAACTTAACGCAACTCTAACAGATCTGAATTGAGTCCCAGTGGCCGAGTGGTTAAGGCGACGCCCTGCTATTACATTAGTGGTTTAGGCGTTGGGTTTTACCTGCGCAGGTTCGAATCCTGTCTGTGACGTTATTCTTTTTTTTTGAACTACTCACAATAATTATTAAGAATCCTCTATTTCATGCCGCTAAATAAAGTTTTATATAAATTTGATTGGCTATATTTCTAAAATATGACTTTGTACTATTGGTAACTAAACTAATTAATTTATAGTTTACATAGAATTAAAAACACGTATTCTTACTCGTCAATAATATTAGTATTATCATGAACTCTCTTCTCATTTAATTGTAATTCCCTAGAAATTCTTTCATCTTCCATTTCAATATGCAAATTTCTGAAATGGAACACGAAGATAATAGCAGTCACGAATCCAATAATACCCATTGCAGCAAATGGCCATATTAAATGTGGATCAACTAAAGTGGAAGTCAATGCCTCGGAGATTGCAGCAGAGATTGCAGACATGAAAAGGAAAATTGCCATAACAAGCCCTTTCATACTTTCAGGAGATCTTGTATAAGCTAATTCATATCCAGTCGTCATAGCAAAACATTCTCCGGAGGCTTGCAACACATATAAAGAAACTTCTTTCCAAGCTGATAAAGGAGAGACACCAGCTTCGCAATCAGTGGCATAATATCCACATGGTGAAGTTTGGTAAACTTGGTATTGGATAACAGCACCTGCCACTTGAGATATAGCAGCTAAAAAGAAACCGAAAAAAATTCGTTGAACTGGGCGAAATTCTATGTTAAACTTTCTCAAAGTTGGATAAAATAAATTATCTAAAATAGGAATAAGAATGATGATTGTCAATGGGTTGAAGTTATTAAACAAATCATTAGGAACACCTTTAGTGGTCATGGATCCTGCTTGGGAAGTTTGAATAGAACCAATACCACCATCATTTATAAGAAAAATTGGATAATATAAAAATATCTTACAGGAATTGATTGTTTGCTTGATATCTAAAACCCAAGGATCATCCCAGGTAATTGGTGATTCTTTCTTTTGCTTGTAAAACTTCTCTCCTCTTTCTAACATTTTAGAAGGTTTAGCATATTCCCAGAATGTACCATTTCTGATTCTTTTGATCCAATTTCCTCTTAAGCTGACAACAATTATTCTCCAAGAATTAGAAATAATGATTTCTGATGGTCCTTGAACCACCAATTTTTTATGTAAGTAATAAAAGATAAATGGTAATAGCATATAAATAACAGTTGGAAAAAAGAAAGCTAACCAAAATCCAATTCTTCTTTCAGCATATGATGCGGCCAATTGAAAGAAAGAACCAATATTAATGGCCCAATAAAATACTAAAGTTAATCTTTGAAGTGACTTTTGCCTATCTAAAATGACCAATTCACCAGTTGGTAACACCTTTACCAAGTCTGTATCATGTGGGTATTGGTCCATCAATAATGGTAATAAATTAGGCTTGATGAAACCAGTTCCTAAGGCCAAAGTGAGGATGCCTAGAATAGTAGGTACAATTGCATGTCCCTCTGAAATAACACTGGGTATAGATGCAATAATAAATAGAACATGAGAGATAAACCCAGCAAACACACCAATCCAGATGGCTTTTAATTTACCCAACTTCGCATCTGCAATAAAACCACCATATAATGGAACAACATATGCAAGAAATGTCAAAAGTAAAGTCAATGCTGATGCAGTTTGTAATCCCATACCTAAAGCACCAGCAGACTCGCTCAGAGAATTACTAACGGGTGCACCAGTAGTACTACCTTCGGGTAATGGCCTTTGTATCCAATTTGTTAAAACAGCCGTGACCGAGTAGTAAGAAGCTCTTTCTGCAAGCTCGGCGAAGCAAATTAAGTATGAAGAATACAGTAGACGACATAAAACTTTTCTTAAAGATTTCAGCTCTTCTAGAGTAGGCTTTCTTAACCCATTAGGATTAAATTCATCTACATAGGTAGTAGAATAAATCTGATCAATATCATCATGGTATAAAGATTCTAAACTACCTTTATTCTTCAAAGTGACGACTTTTCCAGATATATTTTTTTCAGAGTCTGGTAGAATGCTACTTTGACTTGACATAACTAACTAATGGAGAAAAGTGAAAATTAATTCCAGATATTCATGGCACAAGTACTCATTATATAACCACAACAGATTAAACAAGGATGTGTAGTTTAGTACGGCATTTTAGTTGTTCATAGTACAAGGTACCTCACATAGTTAAAGATCACATCAATATCTTAGAAGATAACGAATATCTCATTTTATTCCCAAGAAAGCAAAACAATGGAAGAAATAATGCCGTCCGATATAAAGGCAGCTGTCTCATCAATAAATTGCAAAATTAATTGGAAATTTACTTAACTTTTACAATAAATGATAAAATGATAACATTATGGTATCATAGAGTTTCTATTCTATTCATTAATTTACAGAATCTGTATAGCTGTTTCTTTGTATTGCCAAATTAACAGTTTGATTTATCTTTTCTGAATATGAATTGCGAGAAACTATGTTGCATATTTTAGAATTGTGCAAAATTAGCCACATTTCACAAATGCCGAGATGATCCTGCAAGATCTCATATTCTCGAGATTATCCATGGCTTTGGTGATAAGCAAATCTCAGACAAAGACCGGGTAATTAATATGATTACCACAATTAACTTTGTATACTGCATATTGTTGGGTTTATGAATCTTGTGCCGTTCATTTTTTTTTTTCTTAGAGATAATCAAGATAGTGTATAATGTGTTATTATCGGTGTAACGTACGATACGGTATCAACTAGACAATGTCACAAGATAGCCAAGAATTTGAAAGGAGATTAGAAAATTTGTTAATTGCTACTCCTATAGTTGATACTCATAATGATTTTCCATACCTACTTCGATTGCAGATAAAGAATGAAATCAACACCAAGGGCTTTGATTTTGCACAGGGATTAACATCGCACACTGACTTAAAGAAGTTAAGAAAGGGTAAGATAGGTATCCAGTTTTTCAGCTGTTACTTAGACCCTCCTGAAGAAAATCTTTTGTACCAGGATTTCAATTTGAAGAATACTATGGTACGAGACACACTTGAACAAATTGATGTCACGGGCCGTGTTGTAGATCGTTATTCAGATGATTTAGAACATGTTGATAATGCAGATGACGCCATGAGGGCCTACAAGAATGGGAAAATTGCAATAGCCTTAGGAGTAGAGGGTCTCCATCAATGTGATACTTCATTAGCTGTTGTGCGTCAATACTTTAAACTTGGTGTTAGATATATCACCTTGACTCATAACTGTGACAATCCTTTTGCCACAGCAGCTTCATCTGTACAACATGGGTTAGACGACAAAGGGTTGACCGAATATGGCGAACTGTGTATAAGAGAGATGAATAGATTGGGAATGATGGTAGATTTATCACATGTTAGCTATAAAACCATGAAAGATACCCTAAGAATTACAAAAGCGCCCGTTATTTTTTCCCATTCATCTGCATATACTATGACCAACCATTTAAGAAATGTTAAAGACGATATTTTAAAAGAAGTTAAGAAAAATGGTGGTGTAGTCCAGGTAAACTTTTTTCCTGGATTTATATCGGCGAATAATGACTTAAGTGCTACAATCGATGATGCCGTTAATCATATCTTCCATATTGCTGAAGTTGCAGGTTGGGAACATGTCGGTTTTGGGTCAGACTTTGATGGAATAGAATGTACAGCTGAAGGACTAGAAGATGCTTCTAAATATCCAGACTTAGTCTATAAATGTATGGCTAGAGGTGCGACTGACGATCAAATACAAGGATTAATGGGCAGAAATTTGTTGAGAGTATGGAAAGAATGCGAACTTGTAGCTAAGCAGTTAAAGAGTCAGCCAATCGAAGAAAAAGAATGGCCAGGAAGAAGATGGGAATTCCCAGAACCATGTCAAGACTTATTCGAATTATTCCCCGGTGCAAAAGAAATCAATAAGGATACGATTATTTGGAGAAGCGAATTTTTTTCAAAGGAATGAAAATCCATTCTATATCATTGTAAATAAAGAAGAATATATCGTAGTGAAATCTGATAAGTATGAATGATCCAAAAATGCTAGGGTAGGATCATCAATCTTAAAAATGTTGTAACATAAACCTCTAACAAAGAAATATCCTTCTTGAACTAGTTAAGACATTCCAATGACAGTCTTTGGATATATTGAGTATCTGTAATGATATTAATATAAATAATTTAACAAACGTAATAATATAAAGCTATTATTCTAAAGTTATGAACCTTTGCTAAATTATTTTATTTTTACACACAGCTTTCTAAGCTATCATTATCTAGAAAATCCACTACAAAGATCTAAATAGTTTCGGGATAATTTTCCGTACATTATAGAATTACTTGATCAGTTAAGATAATTTTTTCTTTCTGAAGCATTAATCTAATACTTTTATACATGAACTATGGCAGAGAAGGAAACAATATTAGTTCAAATAGAAGATGAGAATAAAATTAATCAGATTTTGTATCCATAAATATTATTGTAGATCAAAGTAGGTTTGATATATTCCTTGAGTTGATGATAGGCCAAAGCTAAAGGATGAAAAAAAGTATCTACACCAGCTTGACTTTTTTTTTGCTCAGTTGTGGATGGTATGTTCAGTTGTTAGGAGCTAAAGACTAACATTCTAGCTTTGGGTACGATATTATATCAAACTGGGTTGTTGGAATAATTCCTTCCCAACTTATAATTTTAAACAAACGACCGTTTCTTTGGTTTCATTTTATTGAAATAGTCTGGGCCTTGTTAAATTATTGTAATGCGATTGTGAATAGCGTCGACCAGTTATCTGCAATCAGTTTTTTATTGGATTTACTGAATCACTATCTATGTTGGAGCATTATCTATATTTTCTAATTCGTATGATGCTATATCTTTAAGTAAAAAAAAGGTATATTATATTTGGTTCTTTCAAGTAGAATGTAGATTAAATATTAGATCTGAAATGTTTGAAATGGTTTGAACTATAACAAAACATAGATTACTAGTTATTCTAAAGTGTGAATATATAATAATCCAAATAGTGTCTTAGGAAGAGTAAGTCTCTTGCTATATTAGAGGTCATTACTGTATCCATACTGCACTAATTTTAGGATATATCTAGAGTCAGGATACTTTATTGCTTTCACAAGCGGTTTTGTTGTTTATGGAAATTTATGGAAAGAAAAAGCGCGATCGACGGAATTTTCAACCAGATCGAGATGATAAACAATAATGTCAATTCAGAAATTTTCTGTTAATGAAAAGCAACCAATAAAATAGAATGAAGTACGGAAACTTCGAAGAATAATCATTATGATTAGATTAACTCTTGAATGAAGCAAAATTAATGTTTTTGGTGGAGTAGCTTATCGGATAACTTATGAGATATTTAAATAGATATTTATAACCATATCACTACATGATGAAAGTAGGAATATGTTATATATAAAGTAGGCGCCTAAAAATGGAAAGTAAAACGAAAAGTATAGGACAATCAAATCTGGCTAATTCTATATCAGTAACATCATTGGTTAGTCAGGATGAAGTATTAGAAAAAAGATTCAGTCTCCTTAGTACATGCGCCTTACAATATTCATTGATTTGTTCTTCCATAGCTATTGGGTCATTTATGAGTACAGTTATTGGTGTTGGTGGTGCACCCGTATTGATATTTGGATTTATTTTAGCTGTAAGTTGTGATTTAATTATATGTTATTCCATGGCAGAATTGGCTTCCGCATTCCCTCATTCTTCTGGTCAGGTTCAGTGGACCTATATTTTAGCCCCAAAAAATTATAAAAGAATACTAAGTTATTTCGTTGGTATATTAACCTGTGCTGGGTGGATTTTTGCATGCTTTTCCGTGGCATATACAACTTCAATGTTTTGCACTGCAATGATAGAAATCTACCATCCTCAATTCGTTGCAGAGACTTGGCATTATTATATGTTTTACATCGCTATTGCATTGAGTGGATTTTTTATTAATGGTTTTGCTGTTAATTTATTACCTTTAATAAATTACATTTTGGTTGGAGTCATAAATATTGGTACATTGTTCATTGTCATTGCTTTATTAGTTAGATCTAGCCCTAAAAGAAGTGCTGATTTCGTCTTTAAAGATATTATTAATGAAACAGGATGGTCTTCAAATAACCTTATATTCTGTTTAGGATTATTACCTAGCATTTCCACGGTATCTATGTTTGACGGTGCATGTCATATGACCGATGAATTACCGTTACCTGAGAGAAATATTCCATTGGTAATGGTTATTGCCAATACTATATCCGGAATAGTAGCATTTTTAGCTTCAATAGCCTATATGTTCTGCATTGTTAACCCTGATAGTTTATACGATCCAGTTGGTGGTCAACCTTTTATTCAATTAATGTACGACTCTTTTCAGTCTAAGGCTTTAACTACTATAGGTACATTGGTTTTGATTGTTGTTTTTTTTGGTTCATATATTGGTTATATTTGTTCTACTTCACGTTTATTTTGGTCTTTTTCCAAATCAAATGCATTACCTTTTTCAAAATATTTCTGCAAGGTTAGCGAAAGATTCAAGACTCCAATGAATTCTTTAATTTTAGTTACTTTAATAACTTTAATTTTAGGATGCATGATATTTGGCTCTTCCACAGCATTGAATGCAGTTTTAGGTACTTGTATGGTTTGTGTTTGTTTGTCATACATAATACCTATTATTTGTCTCTTGTTTATCTCTGGATTTTCGATTTCACCACAAAAGAGGTTTCCAATTGAGAACAATCTTGGCTACTTGAGAAAGGAAAATAATTTACCTTATTTCTGTTTAGGAAAGCTTGGTTTACCTCTAAACATTATCGCAGTTACTTGGACATGCTTTATTATGATATGGCTCAATTTTCCAACTTACTACCCAGTCACTAATGATTCGATGAATTATGCCTGTGTAGTGCTAGGTGTTACGGTCTTTTTGGGAGTTTTCGTGTGGATATTGCATGGCAAAAAATATTATGAGCATAATTCAACAATAGAAATGCTTTGATGTATAACAGTAAAATTTTTCTGTATATAAATGAAGTTTAATTTGGTTTGATAAGTAATTACTTTTTATTGATTCATAAAGAATTTGGTATATTTAAATATGTTTCTAAGCAAGGAAATCAGGATTTTTGTAGATTTCATATTCCAAATCTGGTTGAAATTCAGAATATAATGTTTCTGGGTCACCATTCATATGTTGCGTGTATGCTGCTTCTTCTTCTCCAATAAGCTTCTTTGGTCTGCCTTCATTTGCTGCAGCATCTACTAGTAACTGGGCTTGGCAAGTTCTGTCCATCAAAGTAAATAAATAGGCCGCTTCATCTATTGTTGTTCCCACAGTAAGAAGACCGTGACTTTGTAAGATTGCCGCATTGCTATCACCAAGAGCAGCAGCAATAGCCTTTCCTTCTTCAGCTTCAAGTGCAACACCTCCAAAATCTTCATAGACCGCATGATTATTGTAAAAAGTACAAGAATCTTGGTTGATCATTTCAAACTTTTTACCAAATGCTGAATAGGCCTTACCGTAGACCGAATGAGTGTGGCAAGCTGCATTTATATTTGGTCTAGCCTTGTGTAAAGCAGAATGAATAGCAAAACCTGCTGCATTAATAGATGCTTGATTGCCGTCTGGTAAGATATTACCGTGCTCGTCAACATGAACTAAGTCACTGGCCTTGATAAGGCCAAAGTGCTTGCCTAATGGGTTAATCCAAAAAGTATTTGTATCGACAGAATCCCTGACGGAGATGTGACCAGCAGAACCTTCTGTGTAATCCTTTCTAGCAAACACTCTAAATGCACCAGCGGTGTGATTCTTTAGCCATTTCCGTTCCTCATACTTATCTTCAAATTTAGGAAGAGGATACGGGTGTGGCAAGCCATGAGCGATGTTATGAGAACCTCTCTCCGTAAGAACATAGTTTCTTGAGTTCGTAGGTAAAACACTTTCTGGTATATTGATAGCTTCTTGAGCAGTTTGAGTTACAGTATTAGACATTTTTTAATGGTTGTTTTTAACAAAGATTCTGTTTAATTTTGTCTTCATAATCATAATTGCGTTCTTTTATATAAGTGCCATATCGCTAATTTCCAAAAAGGGTAGTGCCCGCTATTATCTGTTTCCGGAAATTTAAACGATAAAGAAACCTTATTCTTCTAACTACAACACAAACCGAAATTCATCAATAAGGAAAGTGGCCCCAGATATTAGACAACTTGATGCAGTTATACTTGCCTGACCTATACTGGGATATTCCTTCTCTGTAATACAAAAAGTTTATTTTGAAATATTTCTTGATGAATGAAACCTCCCACTATAAGCTTAACCGTTAACACAACGCTTAAAAAATAAACCTCAAAATGAAAATACTGACGACACTCTAGGTAATTTAATTATTTAGTACAAATGAACAAGTCTAGAAAAAAAATATATTAATTTGTTATCTATAAATCTTCTTATTTCATATATTCTTGTAAGTTAATAGCTTTTTCTGGAGTAGGAATAGGACGCTCCTTAGGTAACACAATTAATTTTTTCGCTTCCATGGTACGGTATTGTCTTACCTTTAACAATTCGTACACTACTGCAAGGTATGGGGTGTTGACGCCGTTTCTCTGGGCTATTCTAAGAGGATTACCGACAATTACTTCAACTTCAATACAGTTGTTCTTTTTGACATCAACCAACATAGATGGCTCATACCAATTATTTTCGTCCGATCTGATCATGAATTCCTTAAGAGATTCGTCCAATACAATATCTTCTGACTTGGCAGTAGCAATAATCTCATCCATAACTTGTTTAACTACTGTGGTTGTTATTCCAAAAATTTCCAATCTGGCTACGTCAGTACCAGTCAATGCACAAACAGAGTTTAAGGCTGCGTTATATATTAATTTTCTCCATCTAGTGTATCTGACATTGTCATCATACTTGCAGGCAATATACTTGTTGTCGTATATTCTAATAAATTCACGGGCAGCATTTTTTTGTGATTTCTCTGGTAATTCTCTATTCCTAAAGAAACCAATTAACAATGAATCTGGACCTTCGTGTTTAATTTGACCATGGTAATTTGTGGACGAAATCATAGATGTTCCACTCAATATAATGTTACCTGGAAATTCTTCTAAAACTGGAACTTCAATATCAAGACCATTTTGAATCAATACCACAACTGTATGATTTGGTGTAACCACTGACTTGATCAAATCATTGATCTTAAGTATTTCTGGGACATTCTTGGTAGTAACGACAATGTAATCAAAAGGGCCATATTTTCCAGCATCTTCAACAGATTTAACAATATTAGAAGTACGGAATCCTGAAATATGACCATAATCACAAGAATCAATAGTGAACCCGTCGGAAACAACTTTCTCGTAATCTGATCTAATCACCGAGGTGACTTCTGATTTTTGTTCATATTCCAAAGCATAGGCTGCCATGGTTCCAACACCACCAGATCCAATTAATAATACTTTAGGTTTCATTCTTAGCTCTTCTACGAAAGTTACGATTCCTTATCTTTTTATCAAATATTTTGCGATAGGATTTATGGCCTTAAATATACTTCAAATTCCATTCGAATCCATTTTAGGAAATAAGCGCCACTAGATGCTATCCGATATTTTATATGCTATGACTTCGTGTCTTATCAACTACGTTGTAAAACAGTTGTATCAATTGCTGATAACTCCTTATCTTTTAATAAGTGGCTGTAATTTAAATCAAAGTTATATTTTTGAAATGAACTGAATTTTTAAAAAAATTATATATTTGAGTAAAAAAATGTAAAAAAGTTGAAGTTTAAATGAAAATTAACACACTACGATAAATCTATCACAATTCTTCCTGTAACTTTATTTGAAAGCATATCTTGTAAAATGTCGTTAATATCATTCATAGGTCTAATTTTTACAGATGCATCTACTTTTCCTCTAGCCACAAAATCTAATGCTTCCAATATATCTGAGCGTGATCCAACTAATGATCCCTTCACTGTTATACCTGTAAATATAACTTTAGATGGGGGGAAATGTAGTTGGACACTCTTTCCAGGAAGTCCCACACACACCAAGCATCCTTTCAAACCAAGGTAATCAAGAGCTTGGTTATAAGACAATTCGTTGGGCGCAAACATCATTACGGCATCAGCACCCCTTTGATCAGTAAACTCTAAAACTTTCTTGACAACCTCTTCTGATTTAAAATCTACGAAGTATTCTGCTCCCAATTCTTTTGTTAGATTTCTTTTATCCTCACCAGAATCAATTGCAATTACCCTCATTCCCATTTCTTTGGCATACTGTATACCTAAAGATCCGACACCTCCTCCAGCACCAGTAATTACACAGTAATCACCAGCACCTTTCTCTGACGTTTTTAATGCTTTATATGCTGTTACTCCAGCACAAAGAATGGGCGCAACTTTAGATAATTGACCATCAGTTAAAGTCTGGGGTAAAGGTATAACATAAGAATCCTTTATAACAACATATTGCTGCCAAGTTCCATTTATATGAGTTCCATAATATGGTGAATTCTTGCATAGCGATTCTGCATCAGAAAGATGACATGAACGACAATTTCCACATGGATTTGCTATCAATGGTACCCCCACCTTCATTCCTTTGGGAAATCTTTCTTTGTTCACCCCAGTTCCATGTTTTACAATATAACCCGAGCCTTCATGCCCACATACGTCACATTCCATAAAAAAACCCCAATGCCCAGTTAATCCTGAGATATCACTTTGACATATACCCGAAGACGTTAATCGAACAAGCATTTCGCCCAGTCCTACTTCTGGCACTGGGAAATCATCAATTACTTGCAATTTTGGCAGTACTCCCTTTACAGTAGCAACTATAGCCTTTTGGAACTTGGGGATATTGAAGTAATCTTCTTCACTCATTTCTGGATCATAGATTGAGAGAAGGGTTGAAATTTTGTGGAGATGGAAATTGAACCATTTTAAATAATTGGCTGCGATAACCAGAAAAGTAACCCGATTTTGCATTAGTCCATTTATTTAATAACAAAAACTACACTCATTGTTTTATCTACGAATTGTATTATCATTGGATTTGTCGTTATTTATGCTAAATGTTATTATTAAATATTATTACTTGTACTTGTATATCGTTTTTGTTAGTTAATTTTTTCTTTTACATCATCTCCAAAATTGAAGTCTTCAAAGTTGAATTCCTCTCCAACCAAACTTTTTGTAAGAACTAAAACCAGATCAATCTTTTCATATATTAAATGAATAAGCATCAATGTTACCATATTACATCTTCCCTCCTTACTGAGTAACATTTTAATATTTACCAATCGTTCTTCACTATTTTGTGATTGTTCAGAATTTACTAGACCATTAAAGTAAATACTGTCAGAGCCATAGAATGGGTCTCCTAAACCCAAGTTAGTTAAAATTGCTAAATGTTTCAGAGATAACTCACTAGGAGTAACCCTAGGAAGTGAGAAACCTTCCTTGAGAGATGCAGAGCACATATAAATGACCGAGAAAAAATCACTGGTAAGGTTATCATCAGTCCACCCTAAACGATTACTGATATGTTCTACCCAAAACTCTGGTGATTCAATCATATCAAAAGATGACAACAAAAAAAAATATAATTTTAAAATATGAATTTCAAAGACTATCAATGTATCATACTTTTTCTTAGGCCATTTTCCTAATAAATTAGGTTCGTACTTCATTCTCTTGATAATTTGCATAGTTCTAGTGAGCTCTAGCAAATTTTCTCGAATAAGATGGGTAACTTTAACTTCTTTTTTCTTAATTTTTTGTTCATCTAAGTTACTATATCTATAAGTAAGCAAATCTCTTATCTGGCAGTGTATTCTGGCAATATTTCTTAATACATTTGAAATAGAAACTCTAACTTTTTTTGAACCAGTAGAAACATGAGGAAAAATAGAAACCAAAAATGCAATGACACTCCCAAGTATAACAGTAATTAATCTTACATACGCTGGCTTTATACCCCATCCTAAAGATGTGGCAGCGGCAATTCTCGCATCTTGCCAAGACGTACCTATGATAAGTACAAAGGTTACAACTGGAACAACTGCAGGCATAGGCGTTATATGAACACTAAAATGACGATAGTATGCTGCAAAAAAGAAAAGAACACCACAAACAGCTCCTAGACCATATGGGTTTCCATCACCGTCACCAGTTGATATGTACCATGCAAATGCTGCAGCGATTGCACCACCAACAGTACTGACCACTTTTCCTATTAGTTGATACGCAGAATCATACGAATCAGAACTAACGGATATACATACCATGATTGGAACCCACACAATTCTATTCCCATAAAACCAAAATATAGAATTTGGAAAATAAGCCATGAAATTACAAAGTATGGTTATAATAACTGTACGTATACCTAATGGAATGTGCGTGTCTTTCATAATGTAATTGTAACCGGTTATACTTTTGTTCAATACTTTACCAATAATCGAATCAATTGGAATTGCATCAGGATTCCTTTTTCTAATGACCTCATCTTCCAATTCAGGTTCTTTCTGCTTGAAATGCCCCTTCCAAGCATCTAGAAGATAAACAAATGGAAAATGTATTGTTGGTTTTGGTTTAGTATCATCCCATTCTACTATATTTTTACACAAGTTGTCGACAGCATCGATGTATTGTTGAAAGATATACTCAAAAAGGGAGACTTGACCAATAATTGGCAAAACAATATGTTCTTTTTCTTTCAGCATACATGCATTCTCAACTGCTTTCATAATATTATCAGATTGAGTAAATAATAACTCGTTATCTCTAATTATGGATTCATTGATTACTTTAATTCTTTCCAAATACTTCTTCTTACTACCAGGCCAAAAGCGAGTGAGTCTGAAACTATTCGTTAATTCTAACCATTCTGTACATTTTTCAATCAAGCCATGTGCTGTCCCAAATGATTCAAGAAAAACTTTTCTGATAACATGCATAATATAATCCAAATCTTCAACATTTCTAATATTAGTAGTAGTATTGTCCATACTTTCGCTAAAGTATTTTCTGTACGCTTCAATATTCTTGGATCTTTCGTAGTTTGCTATAGGATTGGATTCAATATTTGTCACAATACGTTCTAAATTATTAATATCAGAAGATTCGTAATCAATCCATTTTTTACATTCTTGAAGGTTCATATAAAAGTATTCGATACCTGCTAAAGTATTTCCAAGTTTCGCTAAACTGTCATTGAATTTAGCTATATCAGCAGGACTCAAACGCATATAGTAGAACTCTTTACCAATGAAGTTTGACTGAATTGAAATAGGAAAAAATAAGGCTCTAAAACTTGTCATGGTTTTATGTAAGCATGTAAAATCACCAAATTGTTCATGCGAAGGATAAACTTCTTTCATCATCTTTATATGATCAGTACTATATTTTTGAATCAAATGCAACTGTTTTGTTGAAAAATTAAGAAACTTGTACAGAGATGTTGTAGGAAATATGACAATAGAAGTGACCATAAGGATAGCCAAGCCTACCCCGAATGGTCTCAATAAAATATTATACAACATCACAACACCATCAAAGTAAGGGAATAGATTACAGTAAGTACATGCAATAACACCGGGGATTGTGGAGAGAATACATAGTGGAGTTCTCATTGGATTTTTCATTCGAATTAAAAAAAACAACAATATCACAAATCCCGTAGCAATAGCAAATATCACAGTCGATTTGGCTTCTAAATAATTACCGTGAAAAATATCACTTTGAACACATAGTTGTATCGTCGAAGGGTTGTTTTCACAAATACCATTTTCAATCAAATGGGCTAAATAATCTGCTTCTGAATCAAATTTTACTTTTCTTAGTCTCATTGCAATTGCCATTGCAACTACGCTATGAAACCAGCTAACTATTACACCCAGAAATATACTCAATGCAGTAATGACTGCTTCAGAGATGGATAAATCTCCCGCAGGATTTACCATATTGACAATCATTACAAGAAAACTAGCTCTTTGTAACCAAACATGCACAGGCAGAATCAAAACCACAACCAATGAAAGCCATGTAGCAACCCATGTCCTGAAAACCACCTTGAACTTATCCCACGAGCCAACGTTACTGAGAAACCACCGTGGATACATGTCTTCCAAAATACTTTTCCATTTAGGAACTGCCGGCTCTTCCTTTTCTGCTTCCTTCAAGATTTCATCCTTGTTGAATGCCTGTTCTTTACTACTTCTAGATCTCGATCTAAGAAGTAACAGACGCCCATGAGTGCTTGCAGCAGTCGACGCAGTTGATTGTCTTCTCATATTGCTAGTTGGCTCATCGTAGAGTGTTTCTGGCACATACTCACCTACAGACGCTCCACTCGAGATTGAAGAAACCTGATCTGATTCTTCCAGTGACAATGAGACTCTAGGTATTTTTTCACGATCAGAATTCATATAATGATATATTTTAAAAAGTCGGTCCTGTTTGTTCTTTTTCACTAATGTTATCAAAAAATAAATTGGCGATAAATTCGGATAAAATAAATATCAATGTGCGGAGTATTTATTAATATAAAAGTCTCAATTACTCACCACAATAAAATTAGACAAACAATTTCGATAGACAAACCTTTAGAGATAGCATATTATATACATAATAGCTGGGATTGATAATTTTGAAGAGGGATTTTGAATCTGCAGTAACAAAATTAGTAGATGACGGATAAGTTTTCAAGGAATCCGAATTTTCAGCCGTTAAGAAAGCAATTAAAAGAATGAATGGTGGCAGTATTTTGATTAGTGAATCAAAAGAAGAAAACGGAACCACAAATGCCGTATTTTCGGACAATGAAGAGTCATTTGAAGTGAAGTTTGACCGGTTGGACGACCAGGAAGATGCATCTAACATGGCTAGATGGCACAAGTGGCTTATCGTGGTATTGATATCTGTTACGTCGTTATGTGTGACATGTATATCGTCATGTTGGTCATTAGCTTCTGAAAAGGTTATGGAATACTACGACGTAAGCCACGAGGTGAGTACATTGGGTATATCCATGTTTATCTGGGGTTTAGGAATGGGAGGAATATTCTTATCCCCCATAAGTGAATTCCATGGCAGAAAACTTGTGTACATTATTGGATTGGGACTAACAGTATGTTTCCAATTTTTGACAGCATTTTGCGATAATATAGGTGGAGTTTTGATAGGAAGATTTTTATCTGGCTTTTTTGGGAGTTCGTTTATGTCCGTTGCATCAGGCTCGTTTTCCGATTTATTCAAAAGTAGAAAGGGTAAAGTACTTAAGCCAGGTGAAGATTCCAATAAAGAATTGTCAAAGGCATTGGTGTTATATTCTGTATCACCCTTTGTTGGACCAGGATTGGGTCCGTTGATATCTGGGTTTGTGAATACATACTTATATTTCAGATGGACATTTTATATCATGATTATTTGGTCGTTTACAATGTTTGTCCTTGTAACTGTATTTGTTCCTGAAACATACGAGCCTATATTATTAAAGAAAAAAGCCCAAAGATTAAGGAAAACAACTGGTGATGATAGATATTATGCACCTATTGAAAAAAGCAAAGTAACATTAATCGAATCAGTATTAGTATCCTCGAAAAAGCCAATTTTATTGATTTTCAAAGATTACATGACCTTGGCATTATGTTTCTATACGGGATTCACTCTTGCTATAGTGTACTTGTTTTTTGTAGCAATACCATATACTTTTAGCCACGTTTATGGCTTTAGTTTACAGGAACAAGGTATGGCCTTTTTGGGGTTGATCATAGGTATGATGTTGACATCACTAATATCTCCATACTTTGTTAATAAGTACTATTCTAAATTATTAGAGAGAAATGGAGGAAGAAGTAAAGTGGAGTTCAGATTTATACCATTAATTATAGGTGTTTTCGTAGTTCCAATTGGCTTATTCATGTTAGCATGGACTACATACAAAAGTGTTCATTGGATCGTTCCAATCATTGGAACATTCATTTATGGGATGGGAACAATTTTGGTGTTCAATGGTATATTTTCGTATACTGTTGAGGCTTATAGATTATACACCGCATCAGCCATGGCAACGAATTCATTTGTGAGGTCGGTTA
The DNA here is from genome assembly GCA_030583345.1 of Schwanniomyces pseudopolymorphus. Taxonomy (NCBI): domain Eukaryota; kingdom Fungi; phylum Ascomycota; class Pichiomycetes; order Serinales; family Debaryomycetaceae; genus Schwanniomyces; species Schwanniomyces pseudopolymorphus. Next base: position 70,924 of record JAJMIA010000045.1, on the reverse strand, counting down.
TGTCCGGAGTATTTCCATTATTTGGTCTCCAGATGTACAAGAGCATGGGTGTCCATTGGGCTACTACCCTATTAGCGTTGTTTGCTTGTCTTTTAATCCCCATACCATTTTTCTTCTATAAGTATGGTGAGGAGCTTAGAAGAAAGTCATCGTATACTTGGTCGGAATAAAATTTTAAACATATAGAATTCATATAATATTTATTAATAAATAGACATTGATAGTTCCGATTCACCAAATAAGAATAAAACGTCATGTAGAGATTTTATTCTAACAGATTATAAAAATAGAATCATACCAAATCCAGCAGCTTTCAGTCGTAAATGAAGACTTATTTCTTTTTACTTGACTCTGGCTCTATTTTGAGCCAATCAGAATTAATTATTTTAAGGTCACATTAAAAATACACAAAAACGAGTGGAAAATAGTCCGTTCCATGCATATTGCAAACATATACCGCAGCCGTATATGTACTATATTAGGGGCTGTCATAAAACATACGACGAAATAATGATCAAAAATAGATAATGGGTGCAAAAGAGACGAATAGCTGATCGTAAAAATAGTAGTATAAATACATAATGAATCAGCTTCAGTAATTCTTCATTCTATATCATATCTTAACAACAACAATTCACAAATTAACAATGCAATTCAAATCCATATTTCCAATTTCTGCTTTAATGGCTATTGCTTCTGCTGTACCAGTCTCTGTTAAACCAGACTTTGTTGAACCTTTTGCTTTAGTAACTATTAATAGTGGTACCCTTCAGTACGAAATGATTTACAATAACAAAGGCTCATTACTCACTTCTGGTATTTCCGAAGCTACTATCTTTGCAATCCAAGATGGTGCCTTAGTAGAGCACGAATCTGGTAAAGCCATCTCATTAGACGATAAGAACTACTTGATTGAGGGTGATAAAAAAACTACAGGTTTCTCAATTAATTCCGATAACAATTTAGTATACAACGGTCAGGAATCATTTATCGGATGTCCAGATGAAGGTAGATATAGATTTGCTGTTAATACTACCTGCGAGGGCGGAGTAAGTATCAATGTTATGGCAGTTACTTCAAATGCACCTATATCAACGAATACCCAGGATACATCTACTCCTTCTGAATCTGAATATACTGCTGTGAGCATCGATGCATCTGGTGATTACTTTGGCCTTGTTACAATCAATCCTGATTCTGATCTTCAATACGATATAACCAATACTGATTCTGACCTTCAATATGATATCGTAATGAAAGACAAATCTCATCCACATGTATTTTCTATTGCTGATGATACAGCCACTCTATTCAAACTACATGAGGACGGTACTCTAGTTGATCTCGATAATGTCGGTGTTTTTGTTGATTCTAACACCGGTGAAGTTGGTAGCGTTGATTCTTCAAGTGAAGAAAAGCCAACTTCTGGTTTTGCCCTTAATGAAACCTACTTAACTTACAATGGTAACAACTTCTTGGCCTGTCCTTCTGAAAAAGGCAAGTACTACTTATCCGTCAAGAATTGCGATGGCGGTGAAGAGGTTGCTCTACTTATTGTTCGTCCTTAAAGTGCCACATATATAATCATTCTACAATTTAAATTTCAAATTCTATAGAACAACTGTTTATTTTTTCTTCATTCTTTAGATCCACTTCTATTTATAAATTACACATTTAATAAATTGCTCCAATTAATGTTCATTATATTAGTTTCAATACTTTCATGATGATGGTTGAGGAGCCCTGTCGCTCTCAGAATTATCTGGAAAATTTATAGATTTTTCACTAACTTCAAAGAAGTAATAATCTACATTTAATCAAAGTTACGTCATATATTTAGAAGTATAATCAACGAAAATGGTTGTTCATAACCCAAACAATTGGTAAGTTGAGCCTGCTATTGAGTATATGGATATTATAGCTTCTGTTTTGTCATGATACTAACATTTGTAGGCACTGGATAAACAAGAACTGTCTTCCATGGACTAAAGATTATTTCAAAACAGAAATAATAAATACTACATTTGAAAATGATGACTTCAAGTTCATTATTGAAGATGTCCAATCGGTCACTGGGGATTGTGATGTTACTCAAAGAAAAGGTAAAGTATTGTGCATTTATGATATGAAAGTTGAGTTATCTGCCACTGGATCATTAAAAAATGAAGAATCTGAAGATCTTAACATAAATATTTGTGTTCCAGAATTCTTCCACGATCAAGATGAAGATGAATATATTTTTGAAATCAGTGTTGATAAACACAAGGCCGAAATTAGAAAGTTCTTTATTCCTGTTTTAAGACAAAAGTTAATGCAATTCCAAAAAGACTTGATAAGTGCCCACGAAAAGGATGTTCAACATGCTACTGATTAAATATGTAGAGATTTAAAGTTATTACATAGTCGCAAATTACTATATATTAGTGTTTATTGATAGATCCGACTTCTAAATTAAATATCAAAACCATCTGGAACTCCTTTAGCATGCCTAACACTCCCATCTCTAGAACCTAAGTAGAATTCAGCTGCACCTGTATCATTCATGGATTCACTTAAGCTATACCAAGGGACATTACCTTGCTCTATAGACTTTAAGAATCGGTATGTTTCGACACTACTATACGGAATACCATTATTTGGATCAAAATACTTAACCTCAGTTCCCGAAATTAAACAATTCTTCTTGTTTCCATTAGGTAGATACAATCCTGTAGGTGCCTCTGTCTTCAAAATAATTGCTGTAGTTTCTTCGATAGAATTATCTTCAATTTCTTCAATATCAGCTTCTATTTCACCGAATTTTGGAAATCTCCTTAATTCATCAAAGATAGAACTTTCTTCGTTCAATTCACTAGCAGAGGAAAAAAATGAGTCCGTTTCATTTTTTACCACTGCATATGGATTTTCTACTTTTCTAATTCTTATAACAGTTTTCAAATCTTTAAATCTTCTTGAAGCTGGCAAAAGAGACTGCTCTCCAAATAATATTTTTTTAATATTTTGTTCATTTAATTCAGTATCGACTCCAAAATTAACAAGATAAACATTATTACGAGCAACTTTTTGGGATGGTCCCTCAAAATTCTCATCACATGGAATTTCAGTAATAGGAGTTGACATATTAGAATCAGGGCCCTCAGATTCTTTTAAATGTTCATCTGCAAATTTGACTCTTTTTTCTTCTTCTTTCACCTCTATAACTTTATCCTCCTTAGATACTTCGTTATCTTTGCTAGTACTGGCGTTGTCGTAATCAACTTTTTCGAGAGCATTAGCTTCGTTAACTAAAGATTTATCCTCTATCTCATTACCAGTTTGAATATTTGCTGGCTCGTCAATCTTAGTTAATTTATCATCGGTCATTATATCGTCATTTTCTGTTATTGAAAATACAGATTCCTCTTTAATCACATCTTTACTATCCTCGTTAGGAGTGGAATTTGAATTATCTAGATTGATAAATTCATCATTTCGCACAGTATTTTCCGACGAATTTTTATTCTCTTCGGTAATTTCATTTGTATCATCATTGGACTGTTGAATATTTTGAGTAGTATTATCCAGCTTATTTTCGATGTTTCCTTCAATTTCCATCTCATCGTTAGTCACAATGTTATCTTCAATATTAGTTTCCGCATTAGTTTCCGTATTAGTTTCCATATTAGTTTCCATATTAGTTTCAGCAGTCCCTTCAACCTTATTATCAGAATTTAGGTCAGTATTACTCTCAGATGCTACATTACTAGAAATTGTCTGTTCTTTAACCAGACCACTTTCAGATAGTTTATCTTCAACTTCCCTCCTTCTAGACAATTCTTCTTTTACCAGGGCCAATTCCATGTCAAGTTCACCTGGCAACCTATAAAACTCTGCTTTATCTGCCACTTTCTTTTTTCTTCCTGGACGCTTCTTCGCTTTCTTTAATACTTGCTGAAGATATCTTGATTCCAATACTTCATCCAATGGCGAAATAAATGTTTCTTTGGTGACTGTTCTAACAACATTAGTTAATTTTACCTTTTTCAGCCACAATAATTGACGTTGCTTTTCCTTCTTTACTATTTCTTGCTCCATAAACTCATTTAACGATAAAATATTTGCCTTTTCTGTCTCCACTGCTTCAGCCAATTTTTCTTCTTGAGTTAAATCTTGATGCTGGATTCTAACAACTGGAATAGATTGTGCTCTTCTTCTTTCACTTTCCTTAAGCTTTTCAACGAGGGCCTGTTTATTTTCAAGGACAGATGATCTTGATGACGATCTTCTAGATTCCACTAGTAACGACTCAGATGCTTTAAACTTCTTAGTTCTTTTCTTTATTGGCGCCTTCACCTCAGCTTTCTTGATGGTAGGTATCAACTTTTGCTTCTTCTGAAGCTTACGTTTCTTCAATTTTTCTTCTCTCTGTAATTCATTCTCACCTTCACTTGTATCAGTATCCGATGCTGATATATCTGAGTCAGATAATTGTTCGTCTGAATTCACATTTGCTTGATCATCCTCGTTCTCGTCAGTCTCATCTATTTTACGTTTCTTGTTTATTTCATCATTCCCCTCTTCATTATTATCTTCGTCATTTTCATCACTGTCATTATTATCGTCCTCTTCGCTCTCTTCTTCCATAAACTCTACATCGTTTTCATCTTCTTGAAATAATAGGTTCACATTCTCATCATCTTCTGTGTAAACACGGGATATAGAATGTTGTGCTTCTTCAGCCTGACCCTCTAGATCTATTAATTGTTTCAACCTAGATCCAGCATTAGCTCTCCTACGTCTAGTGCTTATTAGGAATTCATTATCACTCATCCTACCTTACTAGATTGTTATTATACAACGATTTAAAATGTCTTTAAATGTCGACCTGAAAAATCTCGAAAATATTATTTCAACTTGATAGAAGATACAATCTATGAGGTTAAATATAATAGGAAAGACAAGTAGTCGGATATTGAGAGTTAGTTCTAATGCTAGATATTTCAATTCTTGTTCGATTGCTTCTCACAATGTTTCCCCAAAGTTAACATCGACATCGGAAGATGAAATGTCCCATTTTAATGCATTAGCTTCTAGTTGGTGGGATGTTGACGGACCACAGAGAATATTACATAAGATGAACTTTTTAAGAATGGATTTCATTACTGATATCATTAAGTCTCATACAAAGTTGAATCCACAGAATACTGCTGAAGATGATATGGTTTACATACCTCCATATAACCCCGACTTACTTCCCGAACCCATAAGAGCAGCAATCTTGTCAGAGCAAGATGTCAGAAGAAATGAATTGTTGAATGAAAATAAGTTAACTGTGCTTGACATTGGATGTGGCGGAGGTATTTTGTCAGAATCCATGGCGAGACTTACTTATATCGAAAGTGTCCTTGGGATTGATTTATCAAATGATGTGTTAGAGGCAGCTAAATTGCATAGTAAAAAAGACCCAATATTTACTGAAAACCCTAACAAGTTGAGATATGAATTGTCCGCCATTGAGGATTTACCATCAGAAAACCAATATGATGTAGTAACTATGTTTGAAATGCTTGAGCATGTTGATTACCCTTCCAATGTTTTATCCGAAGCCCTTAAAAGAGTCAAGGTTGGTGGCTGGGTATTTATTTCCACAATTAATCGTGATTTTGTTAGCTGGTTCACCACTATATTCATGGGAGAACATCTCTTAAGAATTGTGCCCATTGGTACGCATACTTTGGATAAATACATCAACCAGCATGAAATCAATGACTGGATGGAGGCTGATTCTGAAAGAAAGGCTTCCTTTGAGGTAGTCAGTTCAAAGGGGTGTATCTACATACCTGCTTATGGATGGAAGTTTACAAATAATGCTAATGTTGGTAACTACTTTATGGCCATAAGAAGAAATAATTAATACATGTACATAGAATTTATATTGATAAAATAAAACTTACTTTATTAGTTAGCAACTTCAGCCTTTTCTTCGGCTTCTTCATCAATGAACGTAGGCAACTTGTCGTTATTTACTGGTTCCGAATCTGCTAAATAGCTCGGCATTTCAAGTCCAGATTCTCCCAATTCACTCTCAAAGGCCATCTCTTCTCCTAATGCATCCAATTCTGCATCCAATTCGGATTCACTGATATCGTCAGGAACATCATATGAAGTCAGTAATGATTCTTGTAATTCATTTGATTTGTCGATTAAATCTAACATCTCATCTTGCAACGATTCTATCTTATCAATATCAATCTTTCCATATGTTTTCTTTAATTGCTTGTTTGCTGTTTTCATGGCATCCACGGTGATCATAGTGTTCTGCAAGTTATCTGTTGTCATGGATGCCAGGGTCATATTCCAGGATTGATTTTCTAATTGATCTTTTTGGGCTTCTATCTGTTTTCTTTGTCTTAATAATTTAATTGCTTTTTGTTTTAATGCTGTTTTACCTGGACCATCTCTCATTCGACTGATCTTTTGTTGATACGTAGATAATTCTGCATTTATCTTTGATAATTTCACATCAAATGTACCAATTCTGTCATCGATATTATTTATAGCGTCATTAAGAGATGGCTTTGGAACATTGCTTCTTGATCCAAAAAGCCTATTCATATTTTTTATTGTATAATTGTCTTGTTAATTTTCCTTCATCTTCAGAATCCTTATCAAATAGTCATTTCTTAAATTCATTTTGTGACACAAAATATCGGTAGATGCAAAACTTGAATGAAATGGTTAACCAGCAATATATCCAATTAACAGTTATTATAGTTGGCACTATATTTATATTTCTATAAAAGAAGTATGTAAAGTTTTGCTAATTTCTTTCTTTCAAAAACTTGGCATAATCTTTAAGGTAAAACATCTCTTCCATCTAAGCTTAAAAATTTTCCAATTAAATATCCAATATCTACTGTTCATGCTAATAATTCTTGCATGAGACCTACTTAATAGTCAGTAGACAATCTTTGCCTTAAAAAATATGTTAAATTTCCATTTAATTTTGCCATACTTGAATATAGTTATTGTCAAGGTTTTGGTTTTCATTCAGATTTAGATTTGACTTTCTCTTTCATTTCTTTATTCTATATTATTTATGCCTTTATATTTGTTGGACATAATTTGAAATAACAATTCAAAAAAATTTACAAGAGATTTAAAAATAAACGTAAATTTTATAAAATTAAATTCTAACAATACATACATATATGTATTTTAATAATTTCGTGAGAAATGAGTAAATATCTAAATTCGAAGTACTGAATAGCTTATAGGATACAATTATCAAGAAATTTTATTCTATATTTAACTATATTTAGTTAATTAATTAAACTCTCCGAGTAGGCATAATTTAATCAAAAGCAGTGTAATGGATCAGAACTGTATTAGGAAATATAGTAAGTCAAGAGAAAATGGAGTCATGATTGGAATGATATGATAATGACTATGTATCTTATAGAGTGGAGTAGCAACTCTAAGGAAATGCTATATAAGGAATAATTAGTGACTAAGCGAATAGTTATGATGAAAAGTAGTTATATTTAGGTATAATTCAATAGTAA